>ML797657.1:353511-383890 GCA_009831015.1 Picea engelmannii
CTGTTACAGCTGGTGTAACGGCTTCTTCACATAGCTGCTAATGCTATTTTTAGTACGCAATTTGTGTCCTGTGTCGGCTTGACTGCTAGCTGTCAGGACTCGTGTTTCAGCATCGTGGCGGCCTCCTCTGTGTCTCAGCATCTGCTCTGAACTAAGTGCTGGCTCCGTGTCTCAGCATCTGCATGAACCGTGTAACTGCTTCGTGTTTCGGCATATGCATCCTTGGACTTGTGTAGCAGCTCCGTGTTTCGGCATATGCGTCCTTGGGCTGTGTAGCAGCTTTCGTGTTTCAGCATCAGCTCAACAGCGGCTTGGGCAGTTCTGTGTTTCAGCATCGGTCTGAAATACTATTCTGCAAATATGGACACTTCTGCACTTCTAATCAATGGTTAGGTTCAAAAGAAATGTAAAGTATTATGCAGAACGGATTAAGCATAAAATAATGAGAAAGGACATTGTATACCTTGGAATGATCAGGTGAAATGATAGTATAAGTCAAAATGCAGGTGATGAAGGGTAAAATAATAGCAAAAAGTATGGGCAAAAAGGGTACAATATGTGGTCCTAACACACAGATTCTATGGATGAAAGAAACTTTGACATATATGCAGGTTGAATATCATGAGCCCATTCCAATCTATTGTGATAATACAAGCGCCATCAGTATCTCAACGAACCTGGTGATTCACTCCAAGGCGAAGCACATTCCAATCAAGTATCACTCTCTATGGGAACAGGTTTCAGAGAAGAACATCAGAGTTGAATATATGGGCACAAAAGAACAAGTGGCAGACATCTTTACAAAATCGCTTCCACGGGAATCCTTTGAGTATCTTTTTCGGAGACTCAGAGTAATTTATACTCCAAAATGAATGTTTTTGAATGATTATCTTATATGTCTTAGATTTACATGAGGAAACACCATAAAGAGGATAGTTCAATACATGAGATCAGTTTCATGAAGAGTTCAGTCAGGGGAAGTATCCCCAAGGACAGTTCAGTTAGGGTGAGCATCCCTGGATGGAAAGATACCTTTGTCATTGATGACAAAGGGGGAGATATTTATCAAATGCAGAGCACAGAGGCATGGTTCCAGAGGGAGCGATGGTCACAGGGGAAGCATGAGTGATATGACTTCAATATTGCATCAGATTGTTTCCATCAATGCCAAAGGGGGATATTGTTGATTAATTGGGTTGGTTGTCATTGATGTCAACCCTTGAAGAAATTCCGGTAGGGAATTCTAATAGAAAAAAGGTTTGGATAATGGACCCAAGTTTGTTTGATGGATAATGGTATGAGTTCTGATATATTTGTAGGTAAGACTATTCTAGATGTATAGTGCATGTCATGCAATTTTTGGTTGTATGTGGAACGTCACATAACTTCTCACGGTTAGAGAATTATGGCCATGTGAAGTTGGAGAACTCTCATGGGTCATCTAGAAGCACCAAAAGGTAAAAGTAGTCAAAGTGTTTGCAAAGAAGAAATTATTTAAATAATAAAGTGAAGTGATAAGTGTAATATAAGTAAAAGAGGATGCAAAATAAATTATTTAAATAATAAAGTTAATCGAGAACTTACTAATTATGGAAAGTGGTTAAGTTAAGTGGACAAGTGGTTATAAGTGGGTTAACCCTAAAATAAGGAAAGTGGGTTAAGATGGTTAAAATATAACCCCTTGAGGAAGCTACATGAAAGTATAAATAAGAGGCAAGACTCTCTCATTTTAATTACACTTGAGCGTATTGAATATCTAAAAGTGACTGGGGTAACCAAAGGATATCTAACCCGAATTTCAAAGGGAAGGTGAAGTAAAGAAGGTTGAAATTCAAGGGAGGATAAATTCTTTTGATGATGCTTTCTAAGGTATGTTATTTACAGTTCATCTCACCATTTTCGCAATAACTTTTGTTCTAGAATGATTCAGACCATGAAATTGAGAGGCCATTGAAGAAAATATCCAAGTAGTTTTGATACAAATTTCAACTTGTGGTTCGTTGTATTTTTGGAGTTACATGTCGTTGAAAATAGGATTTGTGGTTAGTCCTTAAACTAGTCTAAAATAGGTGTTTTGGGTAAAAATGTCATAACTTATTCATAATAGATCCAAATTCAGTAAGACTAAATGTATTGGTTATAGTACATTCTTTAGTATTTTGTGTACAATTTTCAGATCCATACAACAAATATTATGTGCGGGACAAGATCTACAACTTCACTCTCTAGAATAAGTCAGAATTCAACAAGGTATGTCATTTTTTCTGTAACTCCTTTTCTGAGAGGTTCCAAGTATTGAAATTTGGAGGAATTGCATAAAAGACACTAAAGAACATTGTATACCATTTTCAGATATTTATTCATTACAGGTACATAGTTTTTATTATTGCAAGTTAGGGTTTTTGACTAATCCAAAATTAGTCTTGTGAGACTAAAGTAAAGTTTGATGAAAATGCTAGTCTCTTGTTGTTAAAGTTAAGGAAGGTTTGCAGGTATCTGATCATATACACCGGGTCTATTACAGAGTTACAAATCATACTTGGATGATGAAATTGATGAGGGATTTTGGTTGAGGTACATGTTGAGTACATGGTTGAGACAAGTAGTTGATGAGTTGGTACATACATGAGGTGTATAGTTGATGATGTTGGTACATCTTGATGAATCATAGTTGATGAGTAGTTGATGCATGATTGGTACATACTTGGTACATGGTTGGAGGCACTTGTCAGTAGTATTGTTGACACATGGTTTATGGATGATGTAGCATACTTGTCATGGTATATTATTAGAAGCACATATTGACCTTGGTGATGATTATGAGTTGTTGTGTTATGTTTGGTTGGTGCACATCTTGGTGATATTGTGCATATGGTTGAGAGTTGTCTTGGTGATTGATCTTGGTGCGTAGATATGATTTGGTTAATAATATTGATGAGACAGGTTGTTGCGATAGGTTGTTTGGACAGGTTATTGTGAAAGTTTATTTGTACAGGTTTGGTGCATGGTTGATGCACTTGTTTATGGTACAAGTTGAGGTACAGGTTGATGTATGGTACATGTTGGCATAGGTTATTGGTACAGGTTTTTACAGGTTGTTTGGTATAGTTTGATTGGTAGAGGTTTACAACAGTATATCTCACAGTGGTTCCATCATTCTAATTCTACGTCAGGGCGGTTGGACAAGGCAAGGATAGGTGGTCATAGCCACCTTCCAATTGTATCCAGAGAACATAGGGGGTTGTACCCTCCTTCTGTTTGTAGCCATAGAATTGGGGATTTGGATCTTCCTTCGAGTTGTATCCTGAAAAACTAGGGGGTTGGAGCCTCCTTCCAGTTGCAGCTGGAAAAAAAAGGAAGTTGGTGTTTCCAATGAATGTAACTCTTAAAGACATATAAGAAAAAACATTATGTGGTTTTCTCCCACTTTTGGTTTCCACATAAAACACTAGTGTACTATGTATGTGTATGATTGTTCATTTGTTCATTGTTTATTTACTCTACAACTATTGGATGATAATGCTACATTGATATAACACTTGCATTTTGTGGTTGAAAAGGATTGAATTGGTCTATTACTGATTCACCCTCCTCTCTCAGTAATCCAACAATTGGAATCAAAGCAGGTTCCTTCAGAAATCAGTTTAACCACTGAAAGGTAGATCAAGGAGAGCAACAACATGTATAAAAATGGAATACCACAGTTTGATGGATAGAAGTATTCATTTTGGAGACGAACGATGAAAACATATATACAGGCACAATGATTTGAAATTTGGCAATCTGTTGTAGATGGATACAAAGAACCAATAGTTCCATCATCAAATGAAAGAATAGTAAAACTCGGGCAAAATAATTCCAAAGCCGCAAATTCACTTCTAAATGGTCTTTGTGAATCAATATACACCAAAGTTATACGTTGTAAATCCTCTAAAGAGATTTGGGACAAGATTCAAAATATTTATGAAGGAGATTCAAAAGTCAAAGCAACAAAGCTTCAAACTTACAGAGGTCAGTTCGAACAATTAAAGATGAAGGAAGACGAGAATATTACAATTTGTTTCTTAAGAGTCGATGAAACAGTAAATGCAATCATAGGATTGGTTGGAGAAGAAATCAAAGAATCTGTAATTTTTCAAAAGTTACTAAGATCTCTTCTTATGAGATTTGATCCTAAGATATCAGCACTAGAAGAAAGAGTAGATCTAGACTCAATAAACATGGACGATCTACATGGAATCTTCACAGCATATGAAATGAGAACTGAATAGGAAAATCCAGATATAAAAGAAGCATCTTTCAAAGCATCTAAAAGGTCAAAGAAAAAGGGAAAGCAAAAACAAAAAGAACATAGCAACAATAGTGACATCTTGAAAGATGATGAAGAAATGGCCAACTTTGTCAAAAGATTGAACAAATGAACCAACGATAGATATAAAGTTAGTTTCCATTGATTGATTTTAAGTGTGATGGTATTGGTCATTTTTCTAACAAATTTCCTCATAAGAAAAATAATAGGAATGATGAAGATTACTCAAACAACAAACAAACATATAAAGGAAGAAGAACCACAAAGAAATCTTTCAAGAAAAGCTTATGCACCAAAGAAGACATCTTCTCATCAGATTAAGATGAAGTCAATGACAGTGAAACAGAAAGAGTTTTATTCATGGCAGTAGAAGACTCTGATAAAGAAGAAACCAAAGAAGAACATGAAAAGGCAGAATTTGACTACCGAGAAGAATTGTTGTGTGCCATAGAAGTTATAATAAGAGAAAAGAAGAAAAACAAGAAGATACAAATGGAACTAGACAAGAAAGAAGACACTCAGGAACTAGAAAAAATGATCACAAATTTGAAGGTTCAAATGGAAGAAGTACTCAAAGAACAGCTAGAAGGAAGAGACGGGATCATTTGAAATTTGGAAGCAGATATTGTCACATTGAGAAAGGATATTCAAAATAAAAATATGAAAAACAACTCAAACGTTTTGGATAACATTATCAACATTCAAAAGCCTCATCATGACAAGTCTGGACTTGGATACAATCAGACAGAAAAGGGATCAATCTCCTAAAAAACATAACAAGAAACATATCCAAAAAGATACGTAGAAACAATCAAAGGGGATATGAAGACCTACAAAGAAGATTACAGGGACACTCCTCCACCAAGAAGATTCAGATTTCAAAATCAATGATCGACAAATAGGCCTCAGGAAGAAGAAGGATTCAGAAGAGCAACTCCTTTCAGAAGATCTTCAACTCCTAGGTATCAAACTATATCTTTTGGTTTATGTTATGCATGTTATAATTTTGGACATAAAGCTATGAATTGCAGAGCTAACAGTAGGAACATAAAAAAATTTGAAATTCATACCCAAAAGGGTTATCCAAGAAGTTCGAGTGAATCAAAAAGAAGAAGTTACAACAGGTTTGAATATTCGAGCACTGAACTGGAATGCTACAAGTGTAACAACTTTGGACACATGGCCAAATATTGAAAAATGGCAGTTCCTACTAGAGAATCACAACAGAACAACAAGAGTCACAAACAAGAACCTCAGAAGAGAGCATGGATAAGAAAACAAAATGAGTATAGTAATGAAGAATTCACACTCACTCTACAAGCTAAGAAGAAGAAACATGGTTGGTATGTTGATAGTGGTTGTTCAAAACACATGACATGTGATAAAGACATTTTTCTTACATTAATAAAGGAAAGAGATGGACCAGTCTCCTTCGGAAATGATGATTTAGCTAAAATCATTGGAAAAAGCACCATCGGAATTGGAAACAAGAATACCAAGGAAGAAAATTTTCTACTAGTAGAAGATATGAAACACAATATTCTAAGTGTGAGTAAAATGTTTTACCAAGGTCATAAAGTTGCTTTCGATTCACAAAAGTGTGAGATAAGAAAGTAAGGTTCAAGAAAATTGATTGCAACAACTGCAAGAACTTCAAACAACATATATGTATTAAGTGAAATTAGAAATGAAAAGTGTTTTCTAGGAAAGGAATATGAAAGTTGTCTATGGCATAGAAGAATGTGCCACATACACTTTGATAACCTTGTCAAAGTCAGCAAAAAGGAAGCAGTTAGAGAAATTCCCCAGATTACAAAACCAACCAATACTTTATGCAAACATTGTCAACAAAGAAAGAAAACAAAGACCAGGTTTAAATCAAAGGAATAGTCAACAACAAGACCACTAGAAATTGTGTATACTGATCTAGTTGGACCAACTACAATAAAGGTTTTAAAAGGTGAGAAATATTTTATGTTATTAGTTGATGATTATACAAGAATGACTACAGTTTTCTTTCTCAGGAATAAGTCAGAAGCTTTTGAAAACTTCAAGGTCTACAAGGAAATGGTTGAAAATGAAATGGATTCAAAAATAAAATGTTTGAGATCTGATAATGGAGGAGAGTTCACTTCAAAATAATTTATGGACTAATGCATAAGGCATGGAATAAAAAGGAAGTTCTTTGTTGCTAGGACACCTCAACAGAATGGAGTTGTTGAAAGAAAGAACATGACAGTACAGGAAATGGCTCGAACAATGTTAATGGATTCCAAAATGAAAGATGTATTTTGGACATATGCAGTGCATAAAATGGTTCACATTCAAAACAGAGTAATTCTTAGAAACAACACTGAAAAAACTCCCTACGAGCTATGGAAAGGAAGACCAGAAAATGTGAAGCACTTCAAAGAATTTGGAAGCAAATTCCACATCAAAAGAGAAGATGGAAGAATGGGAAAGTTTGACTCTCGTGTGGACAAAGGAGTACTTGTTGGTTACTCAAGTACAAGGAAAGAATACAAGTGTTACAATTTGAGGTTGAACAAAGTTGTGGAAAGGATCAATGTAACAATTGATGAAACATGTGGACGATAATTAAAGGAAGAAGAAAATGAATCAATGGAACAACTTTACGAAAAAGAAGCAGAAGATGAAGAAGAAGTAGAAGGGAAAGATGAAGAGGATCAGACAAAAGTAGAAGAGCAAGTTCAACAAGTGCCTCCAAGACACCTAGAAAATGACTATAGAAGAATCATCCTTCAAATCATATTATTGGAAACAAATATGCAGGAGTTGAGACTAGATGAAGAATATGTTTACCAGAACAAACACACCTAGCACTCTCATCTACGATTGAACCAAACAATTTTGAAGAGGCCAGCAAGGATGAATATTGGAATAAGGCCATGGATGAAGAATTGGATCAAATAGAGAAGAATGACACTTGGGCATTGGTTCCAAGACCAAAGAATAAGAATTTTATTGGCACAAAGTGGGTATTCAGAAATAAATTGAATGAATATGGGAAGGTTATAAGGAACAAAACTAGATTGGTATGTAAAGGATACACACAGGTTAAAGGAATCAACTTTGAAGAGACATTTTCCCCAGTTTCCAGAATGGAAGCAATCTGATTTATTTTAGCTTATGCTTGCTCCAAGAATATTAAAGTATATCATATTGACATAAAATCAACTTTTATGAATGGGGAACTTAAATAAGAAGTATACATTGAACAACCAGAAGGAATTCAATTGTCAGAGAACGCAAATTATGTGTGTAAATTGAAGAACTTTGTGTATGGTATAAAAAAGGATCCTAGAGCATGGTACTATAGACTGGATAAATATATACAGTAGGCAGGGTTCAGAAAATGAAGTGCAGACAACAACCTCTACATCAAGGTAACTCAAGATAGTATTTTATTAATTGAAGTTTATGTTGATGATATTATTTTTGGAAGCAATGATGGCAGGTTAAGCTAGAAATTTGCAAAGGATATGCAGAATGAATTTGAAATGTCATTACTCGAAGAACTATCCTTCTTTCTGGGTCTTCAAATACGTCAAAGCAACCAAGAAATTTTTATTTCTCAAACTAAGTATATCAAAGAAATGATAAAAATGATCGAAATGGAAGATTGAAAACCAATTACCACTCATATGAAAACCAGTTGCAAATTGAGAAAAGATGATGATTCAAAGTCTACAAACCAGAGGAAATACAGGTCAATGATTGGCAACTTACTATATTTGACAACATCCAGACTAGATGTAATGCAGACAGTTGGACAAGTGGCACGATTTCAAGCAACACCAAAGGAAACACATGTCATAGCAATGAAGAGGATTTTCAAATATCTCAAAGGAACATAAGAGTTTGGATTATGGTATCAAAAAGGAAAGTTAATATCACTTATTGCCTACACAGATGCAGATTGGGTAGGTTGCATTGATGACCGACGAAGCACCAGCGAAGCAGCGTTCTACTTGGGTGAGTGTTTAGTATCATGGATAAGCAAGAAACAATCATCAGTATCCTTATCTATAGTCGAGACAGAGTATATTGCAACATCAACATGTTGTACACAGGTTCTATGGATGAAACAAACTCTGACAGATATACAGGTTGTGTATCATGAGCCCATTCCAATCTATTGTGATAATACAAGCACCATTAGTATCTAAAATAACCCGATGATACACTCCAATATGAATCACATTCCAATCAAGTATCACTTTATATGAGAATGGGTTGCAAAGAATAACATCATACTTGAATATGTGGGCACACAAGAACAAATGGTAGACATCTTTACAAAATCGCTTCCATGAGAAGCCTTTGAGTATCTTCACCAGAGACTCAGAGTTATTTCTACTCCAAAATGAATGCTTTTGAATTCTTGTCTTATATGTCTCAGATTTACACGAGGAAGCACCATAAAGAGGACAGTTCAGGTCAGGAGATCAGTTTCAGGAAGAGTTCAGTTAGGGGGAGTATCCCCAAGGACAGTTCATTTAGGGGGAGCAGCCCCAGATGGAAAGATACATTTTCCATTGATGACAAAGGGGGGGAGATTTATCAGATGCAAAGCACAGAGTCATGGTACCAGGGAGAGCAATGGTCACAGGAGGAGAATGAGTGATATGAATTCAGTATTGCATGACATGACTTCAATATTGCATCAGAGTGTTTCCATAAATGCCAAAGGGGGGTATTTTTCATTAATTGGGTTGGTTTTTATTGATGTCAACCCTTGAAGAAAGTCTGGTAGCACAAAGGTTTGGGTAAAGGACCCAAGTTTGTTTAATGGATAATGGTATTAGTTTTGATATATTTGTAGGTAATACTATTCTAGATGGATAGTACATGTCATGCCATTTCTGGTGGTATGTCGAATGTCACATAACTCCTCATGGTTAGAGAGTTATGGCCATGTGAAGTTGGAGAACCCTCATGAGTCATCTAGAAGCCCCAAAAGGTCAAAGTAGTAAAAGTGTTTGCAAAGAAGAAATTATTTAAATAATAAAGTGAAGTGATGAGTGTACTATAAGTCAAAAAGGATGTAAAAGAAATTATTTAAACAATAAATTTAATGGATAACTTACTAATTATGGAAAGTGGTTAAGTTAAGTGGACAAGTGCTTATAAGTTGGTTAACCCTAAAATAAGGAAAGTGGGTTAGTATGATTAAAATATAACCCCTTGAGAAAGCTACATGAAAGTATAAATAAGAGGAAAGGCTCTCTCATTTTAATTACACTTGAGCATATTGAATATCTACAAGTGACTTAGGTAACCAAAGGATATCTAAGTCGAATTTCAGAGGGAAGGTGAAGTAAAGAAGGTCGAAATTCAAGGGAGGATAAATTCTTTTGATGATGCTTTCTAAGGTATGTTATTTATAGGTCATCTCACCATTTTTGCAATAACTTTTGTTATAGAATGATTCAGAAAGTGAAATTGGGATTCGATTGAGGAAACATATCCAAGTAGTTGTGATACAAATTTCAACTTGTGGGTCGTTTTATTTTTGGAGTTACACGCCATGGAAAATGGGGTTTGTGGCTAGTCTTGAAACTAGTCTAAAATAGGTGTTTCAGGTAAAAACGTCATAAATTATTCATAACAGGTCCAAATTTAGTAAGACTAAATGTTTTGGTTAGAGTAAAATATGTAGTATTATGTGTAAAAGTTTCATATCCATACAACAAATATTCCATGCAGGGCACGCTCTACAATTTCGCTCTCTAGAATAAGCCAGAATTCAACAAGGTATGCCATTTTTTCTATAACTCCTTTTATGAGAGGTTCCAAGTAGTGAAATATGGAGTAATTGCATAAAAGACACTGAAGAACATTGTGTACCATTTTCATATCTTTATTCATTACAGGTACATAGTTATGATTATTGCAAGTTAGGGTTTTTGACTAATCCAAAATTAGTTAGGTGAGACTAAAGTAAAGTTTGATGAAAATGCTAGTCTCTTGTTGTTAAAGTTAAGGAAGGTTTGCAGGTATGTAATCATATACACTAGGTCTGTTATAGAGTTACAAATCATATTTGGATGATGAAATTGATGAGCGATTTTGGTTGAGGTACATGTTGGGTACATGGTTGAGACAAGTAGTTGATGAGTTGGCACATACATGAGGTGTATAGTTGATGAGTAGTTGATGCATGATTGGTACATACTTGGTACAAGGTTGGAGGAACTTGTTAGTAGTATTGTTGACACATGGTTTATGGATTATGTGGCATATTTGTCTTGGTATATTACTAGAAGCACATATTGACCTTGGTGATGATTATGAGTTGTTGTGTTATGCTTGGTTGATGCACATCTTGGTGATATTGTGCATATGGTTGAGAGTTGTCTTGGTGATTGATCTTGGTGAGTAGATCTGATTTGGTTGATAATATTGATGAGACAAATTGTTGTGATAGGTTGTTTGGACAGGTTATTGTGACAAGTTATTTGTACAGGTTTGGTGCATGGTTGATGCGCTTGTTTATGGTACAAGTTGAGGTACAGGTTGATGTATGGTACATGTTTGCACATGTTATTGGTACATGTTGTTATAGGTTGATTGGTACAGGTTTACAGCAGTATACCTCACAGTGATAGTGTGACAGTGGTTCCATCATTCTACTTCTACGTCAGGGCGGTTGGATGGGGCAAGCACAGGTGGTTGTAGCCACCTTCCAGTTGTAGCCGGAGAGCATAAAGGATTGTAGCCCCCTTCTGGTTGTAGCCGAAGAATTGGGGAGTTAGAGCTTCCCTCGGGTTGTATCCTGAGAAACTAGGGGGTTGGAGCCTCCTTCCAATTGCAGTTGGAAAACAAAGGAAGTTGGTGCTTCCAATGAATGTAAATCTTAAAGACATATAAGAAAAAACATTATGTGGTTTTCTCCTGCTTAGGGTTTCCACGTAAAACATTGGTGTACTGTGTATGTGTATGATTTCTCATTTGTTCATTGTTTATTTTCTCTGCAACTATTGGATGATAATGCTACATTAATATAACACTTGCATTTTGTGGTTGAAAATGATTGAATTTATCTATTACTAATTCACACCCCCCCCCACCTCTCAGTAATCCAACAAGGATAAATATAGCACATATAAGACATACCTTGGAATATGGGATGTGGATTCTCGTCCCATCAGCCGTAAGAAAAGATAAGAGAAATCATGATATGGCTCATATAGTAGGTTAATAGCAACTTGAGTAGTATCAACTGGAATTGTAGCAGATGATGCCAAGAAATCCTTTAACAAGTTCTCACCACCACCCTGTGAATCTAAAAAGGAATCAAATTTCGAAAGTGAGAGGACTTTGTTTGGGGTAGGAAGTTGAAACATTTTTCTGAATATATTTGGATTCAAGAGAACAAGGTTCTTTCCTTCTGAAAGAACTGTAATCAACATGTGCTTTGAGTTTAATTTATGTGCACACAAAGAAACTATTTCTCTGAAGTCGAAATCTTCATTCATGCAACCGACCTTTACCAGACCAGTTGTCCAAATCTTACTATCAAGATTATGCTCAGGAGAGAGGCTCGAATACCATTGATATGCAGTTGACCAATAGAAATATTTTTTTCTAATGAGCGAGAGAATTGATGGTGTCTCCATAGAATGGTTCACTTCTTCTTCTAGTTACCATATTTCCCACTTCTTTCAATATGATTTTATATACGTGAAGGTTATCAATATGGGTTATGGATCTTAAACTGTTTAAAGGATAATTCATAAACAATCCTTAATGGGATATCCCTTCAACATGTACAATTTATTTAGGAACACACACAAACCATAAATAGAAATTATCCTTGATAAGAAAGTGCTCTATGGGAAATCGGGATTATTAATCCTCCTTTATTGTTAACAACCATTTTTTTCTTGTGAGTCAGAACCTTTTCAATGAGCCATAAATTCCTCAAAAATGATGAATCATTGTCCAATGCGAAAATACATTAAGTATGGGATTTATGGTTTATGTAGGGGATGGAGAGACATGTCTTGTGGAGATAGAGTATGTGGAAGTATAGTCATGCGGGGAAATGGGTTAATGTAAAGTTCTCTGCATGATATGTGACTCGAAATCGGCTAAGTATAGGACTCTACAATATATAGGAAGAGAGGTACAAGTAATTCGAAGAAAAAGGTGACGCGAAGAGATAGGATAATTCGGGGGTGGCGAAAGTTGAAAAAAATACTAAGTATGGAGTATTGTGGAAGATATGAGTGTTGGATGTTATAAAAATGGCTAAGTGTTTGAGAAAAATAGGGATTGTGGAAATGCGGAAAGAAAAATTGGGATTGCGGAAGTGCGGAGGAAAAGGTATGTATTGACTTCTCTACATGAGTAAAAGTTGAAAATAATCTAAGTGTGGACTCATGTGGAACGATAGGTATGTGGAACATGCATAAAATACCCAATGGGAGGAATCTCTGGGTAAGAAGGAATCTATGCATGGCAGACATCATAAAAATGACCGAGTGTTGAAAACAGATGATTTCTTCTGAGATGTAATATGGGACTATGAGACTTATATGGGGTATGGAGGACTATGGATTTGGATGAAAGAAGGGTTCTTTTGCATAGTAATACTTAGCATAAAATGAAAGGTGATGAAAAGAAAATGGATCAACATATCGGCTCCAACTACGAGATGGTGACCCCATGTCTGTTGTTGAGGACCCAGAAGGCCTTGATCATTGGGCATGGAGTCGAATAAATTTGTTTACATATAATGAATATAAACAGTGAAAGTACAAAGTGGACTATGCTACAGAGGTCACTCAGAACCACTGAGATGATAAAAAAAAGAAATGCTTCAAATGATGCCCATTCATAGGCAATTTTAAAAGTTGACCATCCATTCCTTTTTATCAAATAAAATATGAATTGAAACCAAAAATATTTTCAATTTGATAGGGACCAATCCACAAAGCATCAAACTTAGAGTGAAGAGATGGTTTTTCTTTTTCCTTGTTCCATAATAAAACTAGCTGGTCTTTGCGAAAGTATTTATTGGTATTACTTTGATCAAAATATTTCTTTAGTGCCTCTTTCTTTTTTTGAATATTCAACATTGCTTGTTCCCTCAGTTCCTCTAATTGCATCAACTGATAAAAATGAGCTTGCATACGTGTAGTTCCTTCTTCATCTTCAATTATAGTAGCAATAGCTAATGCATTCAATTCCAAATGTATTGGTAGCCTGACATTCATTCCATAAACCGAAGAAAATGGACAATGTCCAGTACTTATTTTTGGCGTTATTTTGATTGCCCATAAATTATTAACAAGATTTTTGTGTCAATCTCTATGGTTTATAGCAACTATCTTCTTAATAATTTGTACAAGAGATTTATTGGTTGATTCAACCAATTCATTTTCTTGTGGATAGTAATTTGATGATTTTCTCATTATTATATCAAACTTACCACAAAAGGTAGTAAACTTGGAGCCAATGAATATAGAATCATCGTTAGTAATAAACTTCTCTGGAACATCGAATATTGATAAAATATTTTCTTGTAAAAACTAAATAAATTTCTCATAATTGTATTCCTTTAATGTTATTGCTTCATGCCACTTTGTGAAGTAATCAATTGTTGTCAATATATAAGAATGACCTTTACTACACTTGGGATTTATAGGACCAATGACATCTAAACCACATTGTGTAAAAGGACTATCCATTGTGATTTTCTTCAAAGGCATAGCAACTCTTTTCATTCTACCAAAAATGTTTTGACATAGTAAGCATCTTCTTACAAAAGCATGTACATCTATGAATAATGTAGGCCAATAAAAGCCATCTCTAATGATTCTATGTGATGTTACCATTGGAGAAAAATTTCCACCACAAACACCTTCATGCATTTCCTTCCAAAATTTAGTAGATTTGGAGTGGTTTAGACATCTCAATAACATGCCACCAAAGTTTATTTAGAACAAAATTCCATAAATCGATACATAAGAATTTGATTTTGTTTTCAATGATCTCCTTTCTTTTGCTAACAACCCAACAAGAAACTGTCCAAATTTCAAATAAAAGATAATATCCTTGTACCATTCATATTTTGTGACTATTTCATCTTGTGTAGCAAGCATTTTGTTATTAGTAGATGAATCAATGTTTATGCTCCAATTCCACCAATTAATTTACACAATCCTTGTCCTCTAACAACTTTTAATGGCTTTATTTCTATGCCATATTCTTGTAATTTGGCCAACCAATTGGCCCATCTTCCCTCTATAAGTTGTTGAGATAACATTATCTTGATAGGTGGATATGGTACATAAGCAATCACATGTGACATCAAGATCTAATTTATGAAGTAAGAGATAACGTTGACCAAGGCAAATGCTCGTTTCTCCGTAGGGGAATATTTCAATTCATATTCTTGCAAACATTTACTCATGAAAGAAATTAGATGTTCTTCCTTTGAGTCCTTCCTTTGGGTCAATATAACAGTAATAGTTTCTTCTGAAGCAAAAGAATATAAGATGAAGCAAAAGAATATAAGATGAAATCTTTATCAAAATCAAGACTAATAAGAACTGACGCTGTGGAAATTACAAACTTTATGTTTGAAAAAACTTTATAAACTTTATATATATATTTTTTTTTAAATACCACAAACACATAAAAAAAATATATTTCTAAATTGAATAAAAAAAATATTTTAAAAAAATAATAAATATACATTTTGATATAAAACATGTATTCATCAAACCATACATCTTTGAATATATACATTCATTAAATATTGCACCACAAAATCTTTATTATAATTTGAAACCTAACACTTCAACACTTTAGTCAAGTCTTTGATACAACTCAAAAACGAATTCATTCAACCAAAATATCTCTCCTATCACCGTCATAACACAGATAAAATCATTCATATTTTTCTAGTGGTCTGAGGTTTTCTAAAGCACTTTAAAAAAGCAAAATCATGGCATGTTCGTGCAGAAAAAAAAAAACATAAGTCTGGCAACGTACTAGTAAAACTATATGTTATGTAACACCGTGTCATCAACCTTCATTTTATAGCGTACATTTTGACTAAAGTCAAGTCTCTTATTTTCGAGTCACAACATAAAAAGAAAATCTCTCATTTTCCAAGTGTACATTTGGATTAAAGAAAAGTACAGTTTTTCCATGTTATCAACCTTGACAACATAAAAGAAAGTCTCATTTTCCAATGAACATTTGGATTTAAACAAAAGTACAATATTTCATTATTTCTGATGTATATGATGTGGTGAAGATAAATATCATTAGGGATAAGTTAGAAGTTGTGTTTGATATACAAAGAATGGTGAGGGTGATGATTAGAGATATTTAATATGGGTAAATCAAAGGAAAGGGCTTATAGTGATTAAGTGGTTTGTATTAGAAATGGTAGTTGTTATTAGTGAGCTTAGAAACTAAATTTTTTCCATTATAAATTTAAAAAGGCATCGCCCTTAAGGAAATAGTATTTCTTCAAAACCTTACTCGATTTGAAATTGCATAGCAAAAATTAAGAGTAACCTTAGATACGAAATCTTGGGGTTGGAGGAAAGGGCAATCGTTAAACGTGATAGACAAAAGAAGTTAAGAATTTTATAGGGAATTAGAGATTCTGTCACTAATGAAACATAAGTTATTATAACATGAAAATGCCAAATAGAAATAGTTGTCCCTTGACCAAGTTTTGGGAGATCCTTGGTCAAGTTTGACCTATTTTGGGACTTCGACAGCCTATCGAAGGAGGAGCGCAAGACGAAACAGAGATCGCGGGATCTCGGCCCCTTTTTGGGTCCTTTTTGGGATTTGGGATTATGTAACGGGTATGGGTATGTCGGCCCATGGGTTTACCCATGTTTAGGCCTATTTTGTAAAGTATATATAGATGTCTAGGCAATGTAAGGAGAGGCATATATATATATATATATGTGTGTGTGTGTGTGTGTGATATTGGGTTAAGTGCTAAGTATGGATTGTAGATGCTTTGTGCATATTGTGTGAGATTTGTAGAGCTATGTGCAAGTAATTGTAAGAAGGCTTGGTGTTGTACCCTAACTCAAAGAAGGAGGATCTAGCGGAGTGTGCGCAGATCTCATGTCTTCTGCGGAGTAGGATTTTGATGCTATGTGTCTGTATGAAGCTTGACTGAAGATAATAAAGAATAAGAGTTGGTGGACGTAGCTCCAAGGTGGGGGTGAACCACGTACATGCTATGTTGCTATGCTTTGTGAAATGTGTTGATGTGTTTATGTCTTTACTTGCTAAGTGCTTTGATATAGATAGATAGTTTCGTTTATGCTTTGTGCTAATGATGTATATGGATGTTAGATCTGACCTATGTGAATGTGCTTAGTGCTTGAATCTACTAGATCTAATCTACCTCTCTATGATAAGTGCTTAGATACATCAAATCTGAATGAATGATGTGATGCTATGTTTTATCTGCAGAGTAGATAATGGTCAAATATTGATGAACTGACGGTGCTAAGTGCTCTATTAAGTGTTAGAATCAAATATCTGTGTCCCAACTAAGGTTGCAGACATCTGAGTCCTGCAACCACCCCTACCTCTACCTCGGGTGAGACTTCATCTACTTCGCAGGTGTTGCCGAAAGGGCCGGTAGTTAGGGTTTTGTTGGTGTGTTGTTGTAGCGTTGAACCCTGGGTCTGCCCCGGTTCCAACAAATGGTTCCGTTGTCGGGACTTGAAACTGTGATTGTTGGGAACTGAGGAAGAAGAATCTTTCTGCAAAGATCCGACCCGAAACTATGATTGCTGGGAACTGAGGAAGAAGAAGCTTTGTGCAAAGATCCGACTTGAAACTGTGAAATCTCTGTGCGTAGATCTGTTTCCCCAGTGCGCAGCATTCCACTTGACCTATGAAGCTCTGTGCCAAGAAAAGAGGCCAGATCTGAAGAAAAGAGGTAAGATCTGGAAGCTCTGTGCTCTGATAAAGGTAAGAATAGTGAAAAGTTCTAGATCTGAAAGCTTTGTGCTTTGTAGAAGTAAGATAAGTGGAAATATTTGTTTTAATAGTATGGATCTAGGTATGTTTGATAGATTCTATCCTAGCTTGAAAACTAGGGCACTAATAGATGAAAGAAGGTTTGACTTGCGTAGATCTGATAAGAATAGTGAAAGATATGTTCCACCTATGCATAGAAAGAATGTTTGAAATAACAAGTGGATGCAAGATCCTAGAAAGAAATGTTTGCAGGTTAGCTACCATGATCCTAGCGCGTAGTACAAAAAAGGTTGGGAATCATTTAAAAGAAAGAGAGGATTAACCCTTTATTACAGTTGCAGAAAACCGGGACATCTTGCTAAGGAATGCCTTGGGAGAATACCTAGTTGTCTTTGTTGCAAAGCTATGGACCATGAAGTATTGGATTGCCCTAGAATGATCGTTGAGCTTGAAGGAATGAACATGATACAAGAAAACCCTAAGGCAAATCCAGAAACTACAATTATGGTAGAACCCCAAAAAGAATCAAAGAAAGTATTGCTATAGATAAAAGACACCCTGAATGACCACCGACATGTCATCTTATCAGAGATATTCAAAGAAAAAGAATGCATAGAAGAAAGAATAAGAGACTTCGACATTGATTATGTTCTAGATGAGGAAACACAGATGAATATCATGACAGAAAGAACTTGGGAAGCTATAGGAAGGCCTGTTATGATTCCTTCAATAGGAGGAATAGGACTATTCAAAGGAAAGTTGATAAATCTATGTGGAAAGATCACCTAGATACCTATGAATGCCAATGGGACTTCGACAGAGGAGGATTTCGAGATTGTTAAATTTATTGAGAACGGCATCCCATTTACCATGTTACTAGGAAAACCTTGGATTGAAAGAGATCAGGCTAGAAGGAAGGAAGAAGAAGAAGTTTTAGAGCAGAAGAAGCAAGAGTTAAAGGATTTCATGACTAGAAGGATCGCACACTTGATTGAAGAATAGAAGAACAGATCAAAGCTATTTAACACCAGAGACCTGGATGTCGAAGTTGCAAGAACACTAGAAGACCCACAGAAGATTGAAGTACCTATTCCAGATAAAGAGGAAGTATCACTCTCGAATCTTAGGAAAGAATCTCAACAGCACGAAGTAACTATGCCAAATGTAGATAAGAATCAAAATGGAAAAATGAATACTGAGACAAAGCTCACTAGAAAGAAAACTAGAAAGCTAAGTAAGAAGAGAGCTAAGATCGAAAAGTTACAGAAGGTTCCAGAGGGAACTTCGCAGAGGGAAAATTTGAAAAATTGGAGCTTCGTCAGGATAACAGAACAACATCACATGCCACTTCACCAGGGTGAAGAAATATAGTCGTTGGGAACAATATAACCATTAGGTCGACCCTCCGAATGGGTAGAAAGGCAGTTATGGTTCGCCACTAGACCATTGGACCACGTCGTAATGGACAGAAAAAAGTTAATGAAGGTTTCTCGCCCGTTGCAAGAGATATGTTTCCAATTTATCTATTTATCCCGTCGCGCCATGCACCAAGAACACTTTTTCTAACTGTGAATCTGGGCCCGCAGACTCTTTTATTTTTCACAGTGATCATTGTGTTATTGTCCTCTATCCCATTGCAGTGTCTAAGTTACTCTTCGAACCTGAGATTTCCAACCCCGAACGTGTATTTCGGACGAGTTCAGTGCTGCAGAGAAAGTTGTCGAAGAAGTTCTCATCGACCTCATGACTCAATGAGTAATGTAGATGCTTGTAGGTATACAAGAGTCATTGACGAGAGGATTGCAAGCCTCTCCGTCTACTGCTCGCAGAGCCGAATCATCCTGAACCTCAGCGGAAAAAAGAACCAAGAACAAAGATGATCTAGAAATGTGAAGTTGATTCCAACCATATTGCCCGATTACATCCCTCCTCTGGCTGGTGTGGTGAATCATGATAGTGTGCCAAGAGATTTCGAGTACACCATGGTCATTACGTACCTCCCGAAGGGGATACGTGTAGTTCAAGCAGAGCAGGATAAGATCATAGCATTGAAGTTCAATGACTTCAACCTCGGAGATCGCAAGATCTATGGTATGCTCGCCTTGTACAAGTACCTAACCAGAAAGAAGGGGAATAATTCAAAGATAATTCCCCAGTCGTGGATGATGAACCTCGTGCAGTCCACCCTGATGAATGTCATGAAGATCCCACACTTCGGAAGACACTAGGAAGTCAACGTATGTGTCAAGCTGCTACTTTCATGTTACCATGGTAGATACTTATGGCTAGACCAACGTATTACAATTGACCCAATGTTGATCCACAGGATCACAGGACTAAGTATGCAAGGACCCGACCTACAGGACTTCTACCCAGGAAAGGCCACAGATCGTGCGCTAGCACAGAAGATCAAGTATACATATGGCGATGTTGAGAAGGGAACAAGAGGCTACAAGGTAGCTTCCATCCAAAGTGCTCCAGTGCACCTAGCATGTCAAATGATAGTTGGAAAGTTAGTAAGGAAGAACTGACCTATGCAGGTCACCGGCTTTGTCGTTGACCTCGCAGGGAAGTGTGCGGAAGGCCTACAAATGAACTGGGTGAAGTACCTAGTTAACCAGTTGGAACTAGACTGTCGAGAAGCACATGATCATGGTTATGAATTTCATTTCAATTGGCACCTGATCCTCATTATATTTGTTTCCTGGGAGATGTCGGAAGGTGCGACCTTCCCATACATAGAGTCGTTTGAACCGCTTGCTGCGAATTTCGCTACCCTTTGGTATTCAAGTGATATGAACCAACAATGGCATTTGAATGTTGTGTTTCATACATATTACCTCCAGCTAAAGAGAGCCATCGAAGTTGAGCCTCGAATGACTTCGAACACCTTACAAAGGTTCTGAACCCTGATGAAGTTCAGTGCAGATCGACACTTCATCTACATTACAGCGCGAGCAGATGAACATAAAGGGAAGCTCCAATCATATTATAAACTTAAAGAAGAATACCTTGAGGAGATCACTAAGGAATAGTCTATTGACCTTCTTATCCCCGCCAACCCTGTAGAGATATCTAATCTTGACAGCCCCGAGGACACTCATAAAGACTAGAATACACCCAAAAAGACTGAGGAGGTCCAAAATTTAAGCAGCACCTCAGGAAATACTACTTTAGTGTCACCTAACCGAGGGGGTGATGACAAAGTAGAATCTGAACAGAAGTCAGGCAAAGTAACACCACCTAGAGACAAGGTTGAACCCTTGAAGAAGAGGAAGGTTTCCCCCCAGAAACCTTCTTCCCAAAAGAAATCGAAAGCCACCATGACCAAGATCTAGACTGTCCTCACCTCCGATGATTTTGACTTCATCATAGCAGCCCTGAACGACGCTTCACTGGAAATAGCATAGAAACAAGAAGCCAAGAAGGAAGAAATATATGATAGAATTGAAGTCGAACTCTGAGGGGTACAACAGGCCCTTCAGTCTAGCCGCGCAATCTCCACTACACCCCTACCATTAGGAGAACTTGAGTTGGGAGATGAGCCAGCCCAACTCCACATACTAGTTGATACAGTCGAAGCTCGCCTTCGACGAGCACAAGAAGAAGAAGAACAAGCCACCCAGGGCTTGAATCAAGTGCAAGACATACTCATAAAACAATGTAATGTTGCAGAACAGGAAAAGATTGCTCTCCAAGCAAAGTTCAATGAAGAAAAAGGACAGATGCAACAAGAAAAAGAAAATTTTCTTGCAGAGCAACTCAAAGTGAAAGAAGTGGCCAGCAGAGCACTTCGCTCTATGACAGTATTATAAATAAAGGAAGAGGGCTGAGTCACACAACAAATAGAACAGCTCCCAGAAGCTATCTAGCAGCTACAATAATGCATAGAAGACTTAGAGCTCCGCACAGTGCCCGAGACTCCGCAGGATGTAAGGGATCAAAGATAAACGACCACCCGGAGTGTAGTTGAAAGGATAAAATCCATTGCCATGGAATGCAAGCAGCTGAGTAATCATAGTGCTAAGACATATGAGAAACTCACTAAAAACCCATAATTGCAGGCACTAGAGTCACAGCCCCAGGAAGCAAAGCAGCAAGCAGAGACAATACAGGCATAGTTGAAGCCCCTGTCATTTGTGGAAAGAATGAAGTGATTCCAAGAGAAATGCACCGCCTAGCAGCAGATCCACACTATCCAGAGAAAAGTTATGGAAGTAACTCAGTGGCTCCAACATGTACAAGATAATGCTTACCAATTGTTCACAGAGGTCGAAGGCCGAGGAGCACAACTCGAGCAGGTTGTCACTGCAGTTGAACAACGCCTCGAGGGACCTATCAACGACGTAGTCATCCAAGAGTTCACTGAATAGGAGGCTACGTCACAACAACAAGTCAAAGCAGCTTGAGCCACGCTCAAGTCTTTCTAAGTAGAACTATTGAGATCAGAGTGAATCGGGACGAGTCACAGGTGATTGTTGGGGGCCTGTTGGCCCTTAACCAAGTTTTGGGAGATCCTTGGTGAAGTTTGACCTATTTTGGGACTTCGACAGCCTGTCAAAGGAGGATCACAAGACGAAGCAGAGATCACAGGATCTCAGCCCCTTTTTGGGATTTGGGATTATGTAATGGGCATGGGGATGTCGGCCCATGGGTTTACCCATGTTTAGGCCTATTTTGTAAAGTATAAATAGATGTCTAGGCAATGTAAGGAGAGGCATATATGTGTGTGTGTGTGTGTGTGTGTGTGTGTGTGATATTGGGCTAAGTGCTAGGTATGGATTGTAGATGCTTTGTGCATACTGTATGAGATTTGTAGAGCTATGTGCAAGTAATTGTAAGAAGGCTTGGTGTTGTACCCTAACTCAAAGAAGGAGGATCTGGCGGAGTGTGCGCAGATCTCATGTCTTCTGCGGAGTAGTATTTTGATGCTATGTGTCTGTAAGAAGCTTGACTGAAGATAATAAAGAATAATATTTGGTGGATGTAGCCCCAGGGTGGGGGTGAACCACGTACATACTATGTTGCTATGCGTTGTGCGATGTGTTGATGCCTTTATGTCTTTACTTGATAAGTTCTTTGATATAGATAGATAGTTATGTTTATGCTTTGTGCTAACAATGTATATGGATGTTAGATCTGACCTATGTGAATGTGATTAGTGCTTGAATATGCTAGATCTAATCTACCTCTCTATAATAAGTGCTTAGATACATTAGATCTGAATGAATGATGTGATGCTATGTTTTATCTGCGGAGTAGATAATGGTCAAATATTGATGAACTATCAGTGTTAAGTGCTCTGTTAAGTGTTAGAATCATAGATCTGTGTCCCAGCTAAGGTTGAAGACATATGAGTCCTGCAACCACCCCTACCTCTACCTCGGGTAAGACTTCATCTTCTTCGCAGGTGTCGCCGAAAGGGTCGGTAGCTAGGGTTTTGTTGGTGCGTTGTTGTAGCATTGAACCCTGGGTCTGCCCCTGTGCCAACAGAAACTACATTTTCAGAAGCCAACAAAATAAAGGATCAAATTTATATAGAGGCCACATGTTGGGTATGTGTTATATTCTTTACATGATTGTGCATCCTCCTATTAGGTGTTTTGAGGGTGGAGTTTCAAAAAAAAAATTGGGGTTTTATTTGCCAAATGTTTGGGCAGCCTTTCACCTTTGGCATGGACGATTTTTTGCCTTTGACAGTTTAGTAGCGCATTGTATTTCATCCCATGGTTTTCTAATTTTGGTTAAGAAATTAAGTTTTAATCTAATCCAGATCAATGGATTAGAGGTTTTTTGGATAGTGGGAGATCCTATATATTGTATTGTAAACGATGAAGTTGGATCATGAATAGAATTATAGGTGCATCTCTAAAAATAGGTTGTTGGTTCCCTGATTGGGTTTCTAGGGTAAATCTCTGTGTATGTGTGATTGCAATTGTTTTATTTTCTATGTTAAGAATCTATGTGTGCATTACATTAATCTAAAAGGTTTAAAATTTACACCACCAAGCACATCCTCGCTCTTTGTGATTAGGTGAAGGTATCATGTGTTGACAATACCAACTTTTTCCACAACTTGAGTGAAGTGGATGTTGCTCTCTCCAATATCTGGAACCACCTTACCAACACCAACCACCAAGTGAATGTGCTAACACTAGAAGTGGGCAATTACTGCAATAGCAAGAGAATGAGAGATTCCTAGGAAGAGCCAAAACTAATAATTTAGGTGGTAGTGTTGATGCTTTCAAAATGAGTTTTTTTTTTTTTGTGTGTGTGGGTTTTATTTTCAATTTTAAATATATTTCCATTATATATTTCTACGAGATCAATTTATTCGAAAATATATTAATAATTCTTTAAGTATTTTTTTTAACATATATCATTTTGATTGTTAACCTATTTCCTTATGTATAAGGAAGATGAGTTGTTAGCTAATTAGATGTAGTTTTACTTCGTACTCCACAACCAAAAGGCAGTTTTAGCCTAAATAATATCTACAAGAAAGCCAATATCCCTTACTATCATTGGTAAGGCTATAGCAATGAAATCATGTGCTTTCAAGTAGCATTTAACCTTAATCCCATACATGAAACCAAATACTATAACAATTATAGTTTAACTTTATACCTAAAAAAAATATTATCATTTACATGTTGTATAGTTATTTATTTGAATTAAAACTTTATATTTTATATGTATAAAAAAACCTATAAAACATTATTTTTATATGTGTTTCTTGTAATAATGTATATAGAAATCCATTCAAATTCAAAACAATGAAAAAACACATAAAATTTTATTTTTATATATGTTTCTTCCATTGTATACGGTAATCCATTCAAACTCAAAACAATTTGACTTTTAATCAATATCAATGTTAATATACAGTTTTTTCAAAATTCAAAATATATATATATATATATATATATATATATATATATATATATATATATATATATATATATATATATATATATATATATAAAACAAACTTAAATTGATTATTTTTACAGTTCTTCATAATGTGCATAATATTTACTATATAAGCAGTTTTTTAACCCTTCAATCTTTTCAGCAGACACTCCACTAGTTATCGAGGACTTTTTTGCTTCGTTCCTTAATGATAGGTGGAATATCCACTCGAAACATTGAGAAAATCCAAAAATTTTATGTACTTAAATTATCCAATCATAAGATATTGATATGACTAAATTATTGTAATATTTAAAAAAAAACATATTAAATATTATGTCTTAACAAGGTGTCACAAATATCACAGGCCTGTCATATCAAATTTGTATGTTTCATTAAATATTTAATTAGAAATATTAAATATTTTAGATTTTAGCTACAAAGGATTTTCCACATGGCAAGTGCGATGGCAGAGGCGGCGATAGGGTTTTGAAGGTGGACTGAGATTGGGCGGGGGCTCTGTAGCTAGGGTTTTTTAGCTGCATCCCTGTATTCCTTTAAGATGGGAAAGTGCGACAAAGGCGTGGGCGCGTGGGCTACTTCCAAGGACAGCGTGGCTGCGGGAAAGGGCGAGGGTGCGGGGCTGGGAAAGTGTGGGCATGGGTAGGAGCTTCCTAGTTGCGCAACATGCGGAGCGGCGCGGTGGTTGCTGGGTCTGACGGTGATGGAGGAGGGGCACTTCCTCGAGGGCCTGCAGTGTGGAGGTGCTCTACAGGAGGTGGAGCTTCAGAATCTATGCCTTGTTTCGGGGCAGAACTTATCTTGGTCTTTACCATTTCCTATATTGACCTCTACCTTTACTCTTGTTGCGTGGCGGTTTTCTCTAGAGCATTGATGGAGGTTTTTTGTGTTGTGTTTTTTTTTTGATAGGTTCTTTTTTGGGTATCTTTGTGGAGCCTTTCACCAGCTATGTCTGGATTTTCCATCTCTAGTTGAGCTTTATGGGCTTGCTGTAAGGGGAGGGTAATACTCTGGGATTTTGGGGCCCCTTTTGGATGTTATCTGGGTTTTTTTTGTGGATGGTCATATGTAAAAGAACATTTTATATTATGATATAATATAAAGTGAAAATTTATGTGGAAAAAAAAGTGCGGTGGGCGAATGAGTAAGCGAGCGATGTCAGAGATCGTATAGTGCTCTGAATTTCATGTAACATGTTTTGAAGCTAAATCTGTAGACTAAATTCCTTGATTGAGTTACCAAATTGAATGTTGTAATCAACCCAACAAATCCATGATAACCATACTTGCAAATAAAACATGGCCAAATATTTTATGAAAGGCAGCTTCATTCTGGAAAAAGGCTCATCTTGATCAATAAAATCTTTGGTACGTGTAGTATATCAAAGGCATTTATCATTGAAAAAATTACAACTGATTTTATTTTTCAAATGACATGTTTAGCTAGGCAACATGAACCCACCCATATATAACACTAACAAACAAGTAAAGCATTATGGATATATAACACTAACAAATAAGGAAAGCATTATGGATAGACAATTTGTTTAAAGCCTCATTTTAATGTACTTATTCAAACTAGTACATTAGATAACACTAACAAATAAGGAAAGCATTATGGATATATAACACTAACAAATAAGGAAATCATTATGGATAGAAAATTTATTTAAAGTCTCATTTTAATGTATTTATTCAAACTAGTACATTAGATGCATTAACCTTAACAAGTTATCAACATGTATAAGTTTGGTGTCTTAGTGATCTTAACAAGTTATCAACAAGTTATCAGCATGTATAAGTTTGGTGTTTTATTGATCATTATTAGAATGGATTGCATAGTTCTCAAAACTAATTTGTCAAGGTTGTGCACAACCTTCTGCTTGATATTGTGATAAGGCTTTGTCTCCAACCATGGATCTTAATCCTAGAGGGGTCACCTCCCTTCCAAGCCCATAATTTCATGCCTTCCTCTTGCTAGTCTTTGTTCTAGGAAGGCTCCAAAATCTCATCCCTCATGGTTTGTTAATATGCTTGACAATATCTATAAATCCCTTCTTCCAGCCTCATCCTCATGGAATATGGCCTTGGCATTGGTATAGTGTGGCCTAATAGGTTAGTTCATAGGCATCTATCGATTGTCGAGATCTATGGAAAATTGGGTCCAGATAAACTAGCAAGTCTTGATCAAAGGTAAGCTCACCCATTACTTTTGTGGTAAGGGATTTTATTCCTTTTTGTTTGAAGCCAAAGAAGACAAGGATCTAATCTTCAGAAACAACCCATATTCTTTGACACTAGAGGATGTACCTAAATTGCTAGACTCTAGACTTCAACCTTGAGAATGATTTCCCCTTGGCTATTCTAGTTTGGGTTTGCCTTCCACATTTGCCTCTCCACTACTGGAATGAAGACATGATACGTAGTGTCATAGAATCTCTAGGTCGATAATATAAAATCTGAACCCAAGGATGGCATGTTTTCATGTGCAAGAATCAATGTGGAAGTTGATTTCGAAAAGGGTATTCCATAAGAAATCCTTTTGAATTTGGATAATTGGAAGCATGTCCAAACCCTAGAATATGAGAAATTTTCCTTCAAGTAAGATTTGTCATGAATATGGCCATTTCATGAAGGATCATAAAAAAAAATCCAGGCATCTCAAAAGGCTCTAGACAAAGAAGAACAATGGAAGACTATTAAGAAAAAGATGGATACCAAGCAACCCACCTCTTCTTCACTCCCAAAACCAACTCCCTTAGCTTCAAGACCCTCAACCCCCTCTAGATACAAGCATACAACTTTTCAATATCAAGTAATTAAGACTTTCCCTATTCAATCCTTGGATCAAGCCTAATAGTGCCTAGGTCACCCTAGGAGAGGAAGTGTGAGATCTCAAGCCAATAGGTATGAAATTTTATCCCAAGAAGATCTAATTCCTTTCTTTGAAATAATAGTTGCTTCAATTTCCACTACTGTCTCATCATTTACAC
The DNA here is from genome assembly GCA_009831015.1 of Picea engelmannii. Taxonomy (NCBI): domain Eukaryota; kingdom Viridiplantae; phylum Streptophyta; class Pinopsida; order Pinales; family Pinaceae; genus Picea; species Picea engelmannii. The sequence continues at coordinate 380,748 of ML797657.1, forward strand.
ACATCATATCTACCTTCTTTGAAATCTAGGAAGCATTGTCTCATATACTCAATTGGGATAGTCGATCAGATCGACTGGAAGAAATCAACAATATCCCAAAAAAGTAGCAGTATCCATTAGGTAGATTAACCCATAAAAATTCCCATCAACAACTAGAATAAGAAGACAAAGAGGAGGGGAAGATGGCAAAGAATCTACCAAAGAAAGTTGGTAGGAAACCAACAAAATAAAAAAGAGAAGGGACTAACAACAAGGAAAATCTATCGGGCATTCAATCAACTATAGAAAATTCTTTAGGATATGGATCTAGAAATGTTAAAATTCTTCGAGTCAATGCTCCACCACAAGGAGGGATCCATAAACCCTCGGTGAAATAATGAATATAGTCTCCTCGAATTATAGAGGATTGGGTAGTTGATTCAAAGTAGAAGCATTGAGAGACTTAAGCAAATTTGAAAATCCTACTATCCTCCTCCTCCAAGAGACCAAGCTAGAGGCTTCAGATCCCTAAAAACAAGTAAGTTACAGTGGAAAATATGTGAAGGTACAATGGTTGGTTCAAGAGGTGCCACTGGGGGGATTTTCACTTTATGTAACAACCCTCTTATCCTCTAGTATTTCTCATACCAAACTCATCACAAGATTTTTTCAAGCTTCACCCATCAACAATTAGGAAAGTTGTTTAATTTCTTCAATGATTATATGCTAGCAAACTACAAAGAAAAAGAAGATTGTTGGTCCTCCCTTTTTACCTTAAAAGGCACTGAATATTCTCAAAATAATATCATTGATGGGGACTTCAATGTGACTCTAAGAAACAAAGAGAAAATAGGAGGGATTGTAGTTAAAATCTATTCTTGGAAAAAATAGAGGATCACATAGTAGAATGGGACATGGTGGACATAAAACCTATCAAAGGACAATTTACCAGATCCAATAAGAGACTCAGTCCTGGCCACATCACAACAAGACTTGACTAGCTTCTTATGCAAAGAAATTTCCTTTTGTGTGAAAATATTGTTTCCTCCAAAACCATTCCCTCGACTACCTCTAATAAAAAACTAATCGCTTTGCATATTTTGGAATCTATAGACTTTGGACATCTCCCATTCAAGTTCAACCCTCACTGGCTCAAAGATCCCAAGGTTGTGGAGATAATCACAACTAAATGGAAAAAATGGGTCATAGGATCCCTAGTATACATTTGGGAGAAAAAGTTGAAAGTTATCAAATTATCCCTCAAAGAGTGGGCAAAGAAGACATACACTCCCCTGGAGATAGAAAAAGAGCATTTTAAATATCAACTAGAAAACCTATAGGAAAGACAAGAGGAATAAGGCATAAGAAATGAGCATTGATTCCTTATGCAAAGATATTTCCTTCTATATGATAATATTATTTCCTCCAAAATCATTCCCTCAGCTACCTTGGATCACAAACCGATCACTTTGCAAATTTTGGAATCTCTAGACTTTGGACCTCTCCCATTCAATTTCAACCCTCTTTGGCTCCAAGATCCCAAGTTTGTGGAGATAATCATAGTTAAGTGGTACAAATGGGTCATAGGATCCCCAATATACATTTGGGAGAAAATTTTGGAAGTTATTAAATTAGCCTTCAAGATTGGGCAAAGCACACATACACTCCCCAAGACATAGAAAAAGAGAATCTTAGATCTCAACTATAAAACCTATAAGAAAGAGTGGAGGAGGAAGACATAAGAAGTGAACATCAAAAAGTAGAAAGCAAGCTTCTCCAAAATCTCCACAAAGTTCTCATATCTGAGGAGGAAACGTGGTGGCTCGATTGCGTAGTTTGTGGCTGAAATCTGGGGATAGGAATACTTCTTTTTTCCATAGACAATCTAATGCTAGAATGATAAAAAAAAATGTGAAATAAATCTCCCTAGAGGATGGATAAAAAGTGAGAAACTTTCTAGCAATAAAAGAGGTGTCCAAGTCTCACTTTGAGGTATGGTACATAGATCAAGAGGGGGGAGATCCAGATACCACTGATTCAATGTTGGAGCACATCCTTTTGGTAATCACCCATGAAGAGAATGTCAAGTTGATGAAAATAATTAATGAAATTAGAATTATCTATGCAATCTAGGGTCTAAATCCTAACAATTTCATTATCCATTTCTATAGATATTTCTAGAACATAATTAAAATCAACTTAAAAAGGATGTTGTAGTTTGTTCAAAAATCATGTAACTCAGTGACAACACAAATTCTTAATTTCTTGATCTTACTCCCGAAGAAGCTAACCCTTCTTACTTTTCTAGGTTTTGTCGAATCTCTTTATGCAACTCCTAGTACAATATCCTAACAAATATTATTTCCAACATGTTTGCTATAGTGGGAAAACCCCCCTACGAACTACACTAGGGTTCTAAAGTGCAGGCAGAGCTAACCGTCTAAAGTCTCCTACTTTTAACATCTATCCCAACAATACCCCACATTCATGTATAAAGTAAAAAGTATAGGGATCCAGTAGTCCTACCTTAAACTCTGCGTCTGGTGTCGATCCCAATGCGTTCGGTCGCTTCTCGACTACAAATCTCCTCCCAAGGTTGACCTGCATTCACCAAAAAACAAAAAAGAAACTACGAGCATGCATTCTATATATGAATTAGTGGGTTAGATGTCATAACAAAATGTAAATCAAATATCAAGATTAAACACATCATATGGCGAGACGACAAAAGTACTTCTTTATATTAATCTCACAAAGTCACTTACAAAATGATATGAGCGACTGCTCCTCGAACCCGGTCCTGGGCTCCTCTTCACCAAGCTCCAACTGCTTCCATGTATCCTTCTTCTCTTACACTTCTCTCTAGAGAATGGGCGTAGGCTTATGGATGAGGAAAAAAGGAAAGAATAGGGAATTCTGGCTCAAAACTCACAATGTAGTTGCAAATTCTTGGGGCAAGGAGGGATTATGAAATGGGCAGAGTTTCACTGCTTTCATGCTTCTTGTTGGAATGGGACCCCAATGTTAATGTTTATGCCATTATTATAGTTCTTTGCAATTCAATAGATAATAGCAACATAAGAACAAGATCACTGAGAAATACACATCCACAAGAGACACAACATTTATCCTAGGAAACCCTCTAGGGGAAGAAAACCCAGCAA
>ML797657.1:400748-430344 GCA_009831015.1 Picea engelmannii
GTAGCCATAGGATTGATAGGACAAGACCTATCTCCAGTCATAGTCAACAAAAATTCTCCTGCCTCTATTCTTCCTAACTCTGGGAGGAAATATGATCTGTGATGGAGATCATCCCAGGGTCTGTCTGGACCAGTCAATGCCTCTAAAATCGCCTCATCAAAGGGCAAGACCAATTCTAAGGAATTGATAGTGGCAAGGGAACGTTGAGCCCAAGCAGGCTCAGGAACTAGATCTAACTCCTATGCGGGAGTTAGATCGGGGTCAGTGGAAGCTTGTTGGACTATAGAGTACGCAACTTCTATCGTGGACAAGGGCATGGACATGTCGTGGTGCCATGTCCCTTCCATCGTGGCTGATGGGGAAGGAAGAATCCACAGATCATTAAAGTAAGTCGTGCAGAACGAGGACACTGAAAATATTTCAACCTTAGGTTGGTCGAGGACAGCCGATATCATTTTGACATCACCGAAAGGAGGCAGGTAATCGAAAGTACCCATGAGAGGTGGGAACAAACCAACCCCCACATTGACGACCCTGGGATGTGGGTTATCAATCATTAGGACCATGGATGCCCCCGATGAAGGGTTAGGTCTAGAGAAGGACAATTGATTAATGGTCAAGATTCAGACCTCATGTGGAAACAACAAGACCCAAAAAACTGTGGCAACCACTGCATGCATGGCATATGTCCAACTCCTTCCTAACAGGATGTTGTAGTCGAGAGGTACATCAACCACTTCAATTTGAACGCACATTGTCTTCCCTACTAACTGCATGGGGAAAGAAGGAAGTATTCCATGTGGTCTGAAAGAATGACCATCAAAATTCATAAGAAGAGTAGGTGAAGGAGACATAATGGGTTGGCCTATGTCCTTCCAACACACCAATGAAATCATGCATGTTGAGGCACCCTCATCAACCACCATACGGAAAATATTTCGAGTAGATGATTTTGTGGGGTGAGCCACTACTATATGCAATGCGACATGGTATGGGAGATGAGGCTTCAAGTCGATTGTATCAAGCATGATATTTCCCGGATTACATGTCTCAGTGGATCCTAACGTAGCGAGCAGATCCTGTCTCTACAAAGGGAAACTCTGGAGGACCTCCAAAGCAGACATCGCACAAGGGGTTTGTGACAAATCCTCCACCACAGAGTAGTTTTAGGCAGCCCTCACATTTTTATTATGTGAATCCTTCTTGAACACTCCTTTCAGGATGTGTGTCATTGTTTCCCCCATCGTTCTATCGATCTGGAGAGGAACAGACGGGTTTTCAACTTCTTTACCCTTTTCAACAGTACTTGGCGTTCCGTAATCATGTGCCCTAGTAGCTATATGAGATTCACCTTTCAACATATAGACATTCGAAGTAGAGGGATTGCTAGTCGACGAAGGGGGTCCCTGACTGCCCCCATCCACGTTGGCAGAGGCTTGAGTTAAATTTTTCCCATGAGGAAATGGGTTCATTAACACTGCAGGTTGTTATTCTGTCAATAACTTTTGGGCCTCCGCGAGTCGAGGGCACAGGTGAGTCAGGTGGTCTTCTGTGCAAAGGTTGCATGGATACTTCGATTTCTTTCTCTCTGTTTTTCCCCCGCCAGCACTATTGGTGGGTTTCTTATCCCCCTTACACTTGTTTCTTTGTTTTTTCTTCCCTTTGGCCTACTGGTTGGCCTTTGGGTTCATCGATTGTACGTTGTGTACATCCGACATCTGAGCATGGGGAGAATTCGAACTAGGAGTTGGGTTGGCCACTATCTATTGTTTCAAAAATTGTTGCAATTGGTTTGAAAATGGATCAGTGGGATTTTCTTGTGCTAAACCAACAATGTCGTCAGCATGTGGTCCAGATTTGTGTCTGGTCTTATCAAGAATATACCGTGGGGCATCTGGAAAAACTTCATAAAGAAAACCAGACTGAGAGTAAATCAGCTCTAGCTGTTGAGCTCTCATTATCGCTTCTTCCTTTGAAAAGACCCCCGACGTTGCTACGCCCTTGGATAGTTGGGGTACCAAATACTTAAGGAACCATTCCAGCAAGAATGTTGGTGGAACTGGTACTTTAATCATACTCTTCTAGTGCCACCATTCTTGGATGTGATCAGAGATATGGTCAGCCTTTGTCTGCTCAAAGTTGGCCAGCAGTTCTGTGTCGGCATCGTATCTCATAGGTAATTCAAAATGGTTTCAGAAAACCATTTCCAATTCACCAAAAGTAGAGTATCTTGAGCGATTGAGCTTGATGTACCATTTCACGGCACTCCTGATAAGAGTGCATTGAAACAGACGCAACTGGATAGAGTCATCCCTCAAAGAATTAGACGAGCACCATAGGTGAAAAGTGGTCACATGATCGCCTAGATCTTCATTAGGCTTACCTTCGAACTTTGGAATGTCTGAGGGAAACTTGGTCGGCATAGCAAGCCAACGTGGATTGTGAAAGATTGGGTCATTAAACAATATTGACAAGTCTGGAAAATGAAAAGTTTCTAGAAATGGTAGCTTAGGTTGTTGAGTATGTACAAGAGGATAGGAGCCTGGGATTTGGCTGGCACCAAGTTGCCAAGAAAATTTAGGTTGTTGGCCTTGGTTCTGGTAAAAACCATGGCCTAGGTCAGAATTCGGATGTTGCGCTTGTTGAGATATCATCGGTTGACTCCCATAGTAGGACGTTGAGCGCTAATAAGGGATTGCTCCTGACGTAGTATTCCAAAGGTTCTAGAAAGGGTTTCCCCCTGCCAATCCGACGGGCATAGGTCCTGAGCCTTACCCGGGGTTCCATTGACCATGGAAGAGGTTTCCCCCGGTCGACATCCCTGACGAGGAAACTGATCCCTACCAAGGATTCCAAGGTCCTTTAGAAGTGTGTGCCCCCTGTGCAGGAATAGCGCCCTGCACAGGATTTTGTGATCCAAAACTAGGTTTTCCCCTAGCCGAGATGGCATCTGATGAGAACGCATTGTTACCAAACACATCGGACAAAGAGAACAACAAAGAACCCATAGGTGTGGTACTAGAAGAAATTCCTTGATTACCTGCTCCAGACAAGTTGTAGTTCATGGTCGACCAAATGGGTTGGTGAGGAGTGTCGTTGAGCAAGGGAGACGACGGAGGTATATGACCCCTTCCGTAAGGGAAAGCATTTTAAGGGGCTGAGGTGCCCCCCATGGACCCTTGCAGAGGAGCGTTTGGGCCCCCTGCCCCCAGACCCAAAGTCTGTAGTGTGGAGTAGGAAAGGACCGAGTTCGTGTCAAAATTAGGCATCCCGTATAAATGGAGGGCTCATCGCACTCTACATAAATGTGAAATTATCACCACAATGGACGGAATCGGACCACTGCCCGAGGTAGAGGTGGTCGAGACCATGGTGGCTCGAACCTGCGAAGGTGAGTTAGGAGGCGAAATGCCCCCAGTTTTGGTTGTCGTAGAGGGAATATGAGGACTCCCTGACAAAGTAGCATCATTTGCTTCCATCACTGCTTGTAGGATTATCTGACACTCATGATGTGTTACCCTTGGAGGGAAAATCTGTATCATAAGTGGCACCAACAAGTCAGTGATCAGAGATTTATACGAACCGAGAGCTTTCTTTCCAAGGTCAGAAATAGTTGGTCCCTCCGGAGACAAATGTTCTCCTCTCAGAGATGGCTTGGGTACAGCTTCATGTGGCCTGGTCGCCTCAAATCACCCTTCCTAGTCAAGTCTTCATCTTCACGATGGCGGTGGTGGCTCCAAGATAACCAATGGCAGGCCTAAAAGCCTTCACGGTCGGCAAATCTCTTGATCTTCCACTGTGTGAGAAGATCAATGACACACTAAGGCTTTCTAACTTTGAAGACCAAAACACACATTAGAAAAATTCCCTATGAGATGCAGCAAGAAAACCACTATTACTAGTTGGAAGAACAGTTACAACAGCCAACGCTAGAGCAACTTACCGGTGCAAGTGCAACTCGAACACGGAAGAACCCTCTGGGTATACTCTGCAAACGGTGGCCCAATGTCTGCCTTAGGTACCACGGTATACCCCCGCAGTCACCTGTGTAAGTCCCTAAAACCAAAGGCAACTAAGTTGTCAGCTCGTGAACAACTACTAGGCATGTACAGTCGACAATCGGGTGGACCGCAATGAGTAGAGAATCAAGCCCGAAACCTATCGAGGGTATCAAAGGAAAGTGTTATGGAAGACGAATAAGGACCTCGAATGGATTCGAGACCCATGAAGCTCCATGGAAAATGTGATCAACGTAATCCCAAGATAAATCCTCTATATGCGTTCCTCTGCTATGATTGGTCCAACTTTGGAGGGGTTATCTACACTACCTTTTCACATGTGACCTCGTGTTTAGCCCCTGTGTTAGAGGGGGGTCCCGGATAGTTTCCATGTTACTGGACTTTTTCACTCCCTAGCATAGACTCCTATGCTTGTTTTGTAGCCTTGAAGAGTTTCCTCTCCAACCTAAATCAAGGCTCTAGCCTAATCTACTTAATGGACCCTACAAACACATAGTCTAATAAATTTTAATTCAGCGTTAATTTTAAGTGGTTTATCTTAAATCAAAGGAATGGAAATGAAACTGATGGTGTTTTTAAAGAGACGAAAGAGAAGAACAAATGCTGGAAACAAAATTACTTCTTTTTCAACAAACAAAGATTTGCAAATTGAACACTCTTTAACCAACTTTTCTAACTAACTTTTCTCTCTAAGATATTTTAAAAGAAAAACTCAAAACTGAATTTCGCTCCACTGCAAGCTACTTAAATTCCTAAGTATTCAGTAAAGAACTTAAGAAAGCACTCTTCTTCCTGAAAAAACAACTAACCTAACTACTTAACCAAACAAGAAACTGAAAACTTCTTTTTTTTTTATGCTCCAAAATAAGAAACTTGAAAATGAATTCTTTTATTTTCTTCTAAAGCAAGTAAAAAGGGAAAAGTGAAGATAAGACGAGACCAAAAACCAACTTCTGGTCTACTGTGGCTCGCAGAGATTTACTGACAATACTAAACAAGTTAATCGGGAAAACTCACAAAACTTGTCTCAAACCCTAATCAAGAAAACAAGAAATCTTGATAAAGAAAAATCTAACTGTTGTCAGAGCTACGCCAAAGACTACAAGAAACAGAGACCAGGGCTAAATCAAGAAAACCCCTGAGAAATATGGCTTCATTCAGGGAAGAGGATGACTGCCTCTTCTTTAAAAAAATATTTTCCTCACACAGGCACGCAACTAATACTTCAACAGCCTACGTATGTATGCGGGTTGTCTAAAGATAAGGTATGTATGTATGCGTGCAGACCTACTGCAGGCCGTGTACACCTCTGTGACTTCTCTAAAAATAAAAATTAATAGTCAAGCAAACTAGGTAGGGAGTAATGGTATGGAAGACCAGAATCCCTTAAAGACATAGAAACTTACAGAAACTCAAGAAACAGTAAATAAACCAATTAAAGACACCCAAAAACAAAAATCCCCTAAAAACCCTAGAGGTTCCCCAGTATGGTCTCCAATTCTTCTATAGTGGGAAAAACCCACTACAGACTACCCCACATTCATGTATAAAGTAAAAAGTACATGGATCTAGTAGTCCTACCATAAACTCCTCATTCGACGTCGATCCCAATGCATTCGGTCACTTCTCGACTACAAATCTCCTCCCAAGGCTAACCTGCATTCACCAAAAGACAAACAAGAAACTACAAGCATGCATTCTATATATGAATTTGTGGGTTAGATGTCATAAAAAACTGTAAATCAAATATCAAGACTAAACACATCATATGGTGGGACGACAAAAGTACTTCTTTATATTAATCTCACAAAGTCACTTACAAAATGAGATCGGTGACTGCTCCTCGAACCCGGTCCTGGGATCCTCTTCACCAAGCTCCAACTGCTTCCACATATCCTTCTTCTCTCACACTTCTCTCTAGAGAATGGGCATAGGCTTATGGATGAGGAAAAAGGGCAAGAATAGGGAATTCTAGCTCAAAACTCACAATGTGGTTGCAAATTCTTGGGGCAAGGGGGGATTGTGAAATGGGCAGAATTTCACTTCTTTCATGATTCTTGTTGGAATGGGACCCCAACACCTTATTTTATATTCCAAAAAGATATTTATTCGGTTGGGTGACGGGATATGGGCGGTCAATTGGTTAGGAAACTACCCAAAATCCTGTATTCCCTTTCAACTTTGTATTTTTGCAACTTTTGTGGGTATATGTGGGCTGTAATGGTGTAGCTAGCGTATGTACATGAGTAGTAGTGATGCAGCTAGCGTACGTACATGGGCAGTAGTGGTGCAGGGTGCGTACATCTTCAAAATTTTGGTTTTTAAGAAGAGTTATTCAGTATTGGCTTGGAAAAAATACTAAGTAAGATGGCCTGCTGCTGGGTATGCATGTATGGTGCAAATTAGGGTTATAACAATGTTAAAAAATATCATCTCCAAAATAATGTTTGATAATCAAGAAGGGTTCACGCAAAGGTGTCATACAGTGGAGAATATAATTATGGTGCAGGAAGCAATACACTCAATTAGAGAGAATACAAACAAATGGATGTTTATCAAAGTCAACATGGCCAATTCTTTTAATGGGGTAAATCACTCCTTTTTATTTGTTGTCTTGTTCAAATTTTTCTTATATCCTTATTTTATTCAATGGGTTTCCTCATGCATTGTACATCCATGGATTGCCCCTTTGGTAAATGGAAGACCCACTACTTTCTTTAGAGTTCATTGAGGGTTGAGGAAAGGTTGTTCCCTCTCCCGCCTCCCCCTCCCCCACCCCTTCTCTACATCATTATGGTAGAATCCTTGAGCATAAAACTGGAAGCAGAAAGGCTCTGAAGGAATCTTCCAAGAATTAAATGAGTCAAAGGGGTCAAGAGCGTGAACCACTCACAACTTATAGATGATACCCTTCTTGTGGGTAGTTATTCTACCATCATTGTTGAGCAATTCAAATAGGTTCTGGACCTTTCTACACGTGCTTCAAGTCGCCAGGTCAACAACCTCAAAATCCATATTTTTGTTTGGAGCATAAGATCCCATCTCCTACAAGCCATATCAATAATCATATTGTTTCCTTGTCAAGAATCATGGACTTCATTCAAGTACTTGGAATGTCTATCTCTATAAGCAACCTAATGGCACAATCTTGGCACAGTGTCATTGAAAAAATTAAATACAGACTCCAATAGTGGGGATCCCAATCACTAAACCCAATAGGCTAAGTCATACTAATAAAATCAGTCCTTTCAATTCTTTGATTTTTTTAGCATTATGTCATGTTAGAACTAGTAGGAATAATGTAGAAAGTATCTTGAGAAATCAGAAAAATAAAATAAATAAATAAAATAAAAAATAAAAAATAAAAAAATGTGTGGAGGGAAATCAAACACAAAAAATTCCATTTGACTAATTGGAAAATAGTGAGATCCCTAAAGGATCAAGGCAGTTTGGGGATTAAAGACCTTTCACTTATGAATTTATCTCTATGAGCTAAACTAATCTAGAGGTTGATCTTAGGTAAGTTGGAATGGTGGAAGAAAGTCCTTTCCAAGAAATATTTCCATGGAGATTGTAAAATATGCATTAATGACCCACTGGAAAACAAAAAAAGATCACATATCTGGAATCTTGTTAAAGCAGTAGTTCTTATAATTCAATCCAAGATAACCTAGATTCCAAGTAATAGCAAGATTATTCACATTTCGAGGGATGACATCATGGGAAATTGGCCTTTGGAACAAAATCGTAAGACGCTTCCTTTAAAAATTGGTTGGGCAGTCAGAGCTACAACACTCTGTTTGATATATCTTGGAAAATAGAATCTGACCACTAGTTGGGATGGTCAATCGGTTCACCTCCTTATCATCTAAATCCTCTTGTATCTATTTTATTTTCTTCTCTCAAAGGTTGTACACCATGTGATTTATTCACTCTTGGTCATAGGGGATGGGGAGCCTCATATTACCATATTAAGGATGTTTATCTCGCTTAACGTTAGTCCCTTCCTCTCCCTCAATGTTCAACTATTTGGAATCAAGTTTGGCACCCTAACGATCTACCTAAAATCAATATTTTTTGTTGGATTATAGTCCATGAGAAGCTTCTGACCGCAATAAATATACAAAAAGGGGGAATATAAGGTTTTTATTTTTGTGCCCAATGTATTTCTAATGCGGAGACGATTTGTCACCTCTTTTTTACTGCATTTTCACTAAATAGGTTTGGTAAATTGACTTTGCTAGAATTAGTCGTCGCTTGAACAACCCTGCTTCTTGAAAGGATATGCTCTCTCTCTAGAGTGAAATATTTATGGGGAATCTAAAAAACAAACCCACTCTAAGAAGACTGTGGATTCCCCCCCCCCAAATTTCTAAGTTGGAAATTTAGCTAGCTCGCAGTAGAGCTATTTTTCACCATTAGCTAGACAACCCCAAGTTAGTAGCAACAAAGAAAAAAGGTCTCCTCATGGAATATATCAACTCAATGGAGAGGAAATTTTTTACTAACAAAGACTGGATTTGGATGAGAAGGTTTGGCTTCAACAATTTTCACTTTTGGCCCAAAGCTCCAATTTAATCATTTGCAAGCTTACTCTCAGTTTATCATGGCAGCTTTGAATGATTGAGCAGGAATTTTAGAACTATAAATCCCATCATAAGTCCTTCATTATTTTCTTTTATGGAGCATCTAAAGGAAACCCAAGGGTGGCAGGTGTAGGGTGGATCATCCTTGATCCCGAGGGACAACTTGAAAAAAAAAATTCTTGGGGTTTAAGAAATTCCACAAACAATCAAGCTAAGGCTTACACTCTTTTTTAGGGTCTTCTTCCAGCAAATGAATCTAGAACAAAGTCCTTTATTTCTATAGGTAACTGAAGCATAATCATTAAATTGATGATCTCAAAATCAATCACGTCTAATAGCAAGATAGCATTTGTACTAGCTCAAATACATAAGGAGGTATGCAGAATTCAAAATCTCTCATTCTACTTGTTGAGCACATAGTTATACTGAGAGGGGGAGTGAATCAGTATAAGAAATTTTTTAATTTTTCAAACATTCATCAACCATAAGAAAAAAATCACATATTAACTGCATATCATGGAACACAATATTTACGTGGAAACCCTTTTGGGAGAAAACCACAAAACTTCTCTTTCCAATTATTTGTAGGCACCAAACTACTGTTAAAAATATTTGTAGGCACCAGCATACTAGAGACACCAATCCCCACTCGTAAAAATCTGGGTAGGCACCAACCTACTCTTACTGATCTTCATAGACACTAATCTACTTGAGACACCAATCCCCACCACTAAGCACCAACTTAGCAAGAGACACCAATCTCTTACAAATATTTGTAGACATCGATCCCCATCGCTAAGCACCAACTTAGAAAGAGACACCAATCTCTTACAAATCTTTGTAGACATCGATATATTGGAGACACTAATCCCCACCACTAAGCACCAACTTAGCAAGAGACACCAATCTCTAAGTTGCACCAACCTTCATCGAGTCTACTTGATATTTCTACCTTCAACGGGTCTGCTCACTTATTTTTCCTTTACAAGGTCTACTCACTGCTTCTTCCTTCACCGTGCCTGCTCACTACTTTTTCCTTGACCATGTCTACCAAAATTTGAATTTCCAAATGGAAACTTTCCCAAAGTTTCTTGTTTTAGGCCTCTTCCCAAGAACTTGTACACCATGCCACGTATCCAATTTTGCAATTTTGATTCTGAAATTTTTACCTGAGGTACTTCTATATGTCTTCTTTGTTCTCTGAAATTTCCCCAATCTGAAGAGATCTAGAAAATAATTTGTAGTGAAAATTCAAACTAACCTATTTGAAACAGATATCAATACCATTCAGAAACCCTAACTTCCATAGAGCATATCTCAAAAATTACAGCGAACCAACATCTGAAATTTTTACCACATGTACATCAATATCTCTCCTCTATCTCTACAAAATCTCAAGGTCTGTAACATCCCAGAAAATAAGTTATAGAAAAAGTGCCAAGCTGACTTGTTTGAAATTGATTTTAGGAGCATTCAAGAACCCTAAATTCCATAGGGAATATTTCAGAAAAAAATAGTGAACCAACATTTGAAATTTTTACGACATGTACACCAATATCTATCATTTGTCTTTGCAAAATATTAGGGTCTGAAACATCCCGGAAAATAAGTTATAGAGAAAGTGCCAAGCTGGACTGTTTGAAATTGATTTTAGGAGCATTCGTGAACCCTAACTTCCATGGGGTATATCTCCAAAATTACAGTGAACCGGAATCTATAGTTTTTACCAAATGTACACCAATACCTCTCCTCTGTCTCTACAATATCTCAAGGCCTAAAACATCCCATAAAATAAGTTATAGCAAAAGTGCTAAACTGACCTATTTTAAACTGATTTTAGGAGCATTAAGGAACCCTAACCTCCACATGGAGTATCTTTGAAAGTATAGTGAACCAACATCTACAATTTTTACCACAATACACTGATACATCTCCTCCATCTCTGCAAAATCTCAAGGTCTCAAACATAACAAGAAAAAAAATATCATGAAAATGCTAAGATGACCTGAAACTGATTTGGCAATTCAATATTTGCTAATCCATTTTTCACACTCTCATTTTCTCTCAGTGATTTCTCTTTTTATACATTTTCATAACCCTTCATGAAGGGACATGTCCATTAATTAAATAATTAATTTGTAATACCATGGGAAAATACCCCAAACACATGGGTTTGAAACCACCATTTCACTTTTAACTTTTTCACATGCACCTCTTTTTTTAACATACTTGTAAACCTATATATATAAATCAATATTGGAAATGTTGTGTGTATTGTAATCTCCTAATATGACATCCTTTGACATTAATGACAATAATTCCAGCACTACGAATTTTTAAGAGAGCATAATTATTGGGTCGACTCTCTAGCCAATGAGGTTTCCACACTCAAAATAGTGGTTCTATAGAAAAATGGGAGTTGGCACTATCATCCAATACCTTAATTCTCATAGGTTAATGGATATGGAAGAATGTTACATCACAACAAATCACCGTATGTCACAATACCATTGTCATTTGATTACAAGCAAGGTGCCTAGATATAAAAGGAACTACCCACCCCGTCTCACATGCTTGAACCTAATTCTAGTCTATTTCTTGAACCACCTGGAATGGTTTATCAAAGGAAAGGTGGGATAATGGAGAAATGTATGGGATAAGTGAGCAATATCATTTGGAGCAAGACTATTCAACAAAAAAATTATCTGGTAAGAGTTTGGCTCAACCTTGAGATGGTAGTTTAGAATTTTTTTTTAATGGTTAAAGTTTTATTTCTCAATGCATGGTCATTCCTTTATTTTGTATCTTGGATTTCTTTTGTGTGTGTGTTATTTTTGTCTACTTGTATCCTTGGTATTCGTTTGGCACTAGTCCTTCTAGTTCCATGGGCTTTGGATTCAACGAGTTGTGGTATCTTGGCGCTCTGGCCAATATCTTTTGGGTGTATGGTTCTTTGATTTTTTTACATCAATGATATTTGATGGGAATTTGCCATTCTAGTTCCATTGGCTTTGGTATCAACAAGTTGTGGAATCTTGGTTCTTTGGTTGTTCTATTGTGTGGTCTGTGGTGCGACATGATTTTTCATGTGTTTTAGAATCAGGTTCCCCTTGAGACAAATTCATTTGAGTGGAAGTTTGGTTATCTTAAGACACTTGTCATGGGTTGGTAGCACTATCCTCCTATATGTGACTTATCCATGGACTATAGGGGAGATTAAGAAGTTTGCAGGGTCCTTAGAAGACATTAAGTATTCATTCAATGTGACATAATCTCTCTCTTCTCCATGACTACCAAAGTTCACGAAAAATAACAGCATTGCACCTCTTAAAATGCAATAATTATGAACACTCTAATCCAACATAAGAAATAAAATCATTGTATTGGAGGAAGAATGCACTCTATAAATAAATATGGTTAACAATCTTAGAAAAATATCTCACTCTGCTACTTCAAATCATAGGATGTCGACAAATTCAATCCAAGAAAATTTCAAGGAGGAAGATACAGTTGATTAGATGATGAAAGATATGGATCTTGGAAACTAGGAATTTTATCCTTCCAACATTGGGCACGAAGAAGCCAACAATCATCATGTTTTTCATTAATCATTATGTTTAGTAAATCAATTAGAATCCTAAGTGTTTTCCTAAGGCTTTATAGCTATAAGGAATTTTGGAACGTTTTAATTGCGAACATTTGTAAAACATTATTTTTGGCGTATAGAAACTAGTTATTTTGTTTGGAACCCCAGGTCAACAGTGTTATGTACTTTTGTTTTTAGTTATTTAGCTATGTTTTTTTTTTTACGAAAACAGTCATAAAGCTTGTATTAAAAAAGGGGTGGACTGGCCACAGATTCGGTTACAAAATAGGCCCTGAATTTCTTCGTGCCTGTCTTTCTGAAACTCCCTTCTAGATCTATTACTATAGACTTTAATCCTGAGCTAAGCTTGTGTAAACCTTCACCAGGTACAGAGTTATTTACAACAATGGCTTCTATACAAAATGCCATTTTTCCAAATAGATCTTGCTAATAGACTACTAGTGAGCTTGATTAGTTCATGGGCTCCTGCTTCTAGTCACTGTTTAGTTGAGCCATCTTTGCTTCCAGCTAATCTATTCATTCTTCAAATTTTTGTTGAGGGTTCTTTAGCTCCCTGTGTAGCTTATCCAGCTCCTCTGTAAGCCCAATATTTGTAGTAGTGATGTCTTCCTCCAGTTTCTCCATTCTTCTTCCTGCTTCTGAATCCAAATTTTCAAGAAAATCCAACTAATACTGGAGCAGTTGCTTCAAATTTTCCAAAGTTTTATCCATCTCCTTGAGCCTTTCTTTCGTGCTTGGTTTGTTGATCGATCCCGATGCCATTCTTGAACGCGTCCCCTTTTTGCTTGCGCCTTGCTCTTTCCTACTTGAGACTTCATGACCTTGCTGCCCTGGACAGACTGCAATCGCGCCTTGGTAATGGGATGAGACTGGGGGTTCGCCCTCTTTTTTAACTCCTTCTACACTCATTCTCATAATTTCCCTTCGATTCGCATGATTTGGGAGGGATGGCCGCACAGATTCCCTGTCTCCACCATATCTGCGACTCTCCTTCTCATGGTACTGCTCTGTCCCTTCCGTCCAACCAAAATTTTGACGCATCCTGGTTCCATCGATTCCCCCAATTTCCTGACTGTTGACTTAGCTTGCATTTGACTGTGATAGGGAGGGTGGGTCAGATTTCATGGGAGCGCCATGCTAACTTCCATTTTGTTCACTTTCAATACCCCCGGCTCCAGAAGAGTGCCTTTATTGGCTTCCTCATCCGCCTCCCCATTCAAGTCCCTCAACACATGAAATAGTTTATACGACTTGAAGTTCCTTAGAAGGAGTTGGATCTTGTCGAGAAGGTTATTGAGAATTGCACTTTGAGTCTTAGAGCGGTGAATTATGGCCTATATAATCACTCTTGAGTCACCGATTATTGTCAAGTCCTAGATCCTGTGATTTTTTTCTTGGATTAGCCCTTGCTAGAGAGCCATGGCCTCAGCTCTATTGTTGGACTCAGTTCCTAAGCCCAAAGCGAAATGAATTTTTGTAGCCTCAATAGGATTTTCAATTATTCCCCCACCTCCAGCTTGGCCTGGATTTCCTTTCGAGGCCCCGTCAAAGAATAGGATTGGGGTGTTTCTTTCTCTTTTCCATTTGGCAAACTCCGGTTTGTCTTTCCTGATCTCCCAATCTTCTTGGATTAAATTGCTGGATTTTCCTCCCATATTACCTTGGATCTTGAACTGGCTTAGCCAGAGTTCCTCTAAAGCGTCCATCGTGGGGTTCTTATTTGAATTGTAGAGGTAGGGGGCAGATTCACCAAAGAGAGTGTGAATTTTGGTGGCGACCATGGCTGCGCTTCTTTGGTTATCTCTGAAGAGTTTATTGTTCCTTTCTAGCCAAAGGGTCAACAGGATAAACTTTGGAAGTACTTTCCACATCGTGAAGGCTTGATTTCTTTTCTTTATAGTGAAAGGGTAGAGGGAGTCCCATTGGAGAAGGAGACTTCTTATATCAGAGGGAAGGTTGAGGGCACTCTGGGTTCCTGTTGCTAGCTTCCATACTTCTTTGGAAAAAACACAGTTGAGGAGGAGATGATCTGCGATTTCTCCAACACATAAACACAAGGGACACCTGTAGGGACCTTCCCAACCATGTCTTTTGAGGTTCTCCCCTGTTTGGATGCTCTTGTGCGCCAATGTCCAAATGAAAAGGTCTATTTTTGGGATGGAATTGGACTACCAGATTGCTTTCCAGATTGTCGGATTAGGCAGGGCAGTGGGAACGCTGGAGAAGAGTTGGTAGCCCTCTGTTGTTGTGTAGGCCTTTGCATTTCCTCCCCATCCTCTTTCGTCTTTACCTTTCTTTTTTAAAGGGACCTTCCCTTGAAGACAGTTTTGAAGGGTGCTCCAATCCTTTTCTAGTTCAGCAGGTCTGTTGGGCACTCCCCACCCTTGCCAAGTCTGAAGCTTGTCCTCCCCCCAGATTGAGATGTCAAAGAGAGTAACAATATTTTGACTGTCCATCCAGTCTTTGAGGCGATGAAGATCCTATCGTAGCTCTAGGGGGGGTTCTCCCATAATTGAGTCTTTCCAGATTTTGATTTTCTTTCCGTTTCTTGGCACCCAAGTGAGGTGAGGACTGAAATGTGGCAGAGCCTTTTTGCAGAGAGTGAAGATAGGGGATCCTTTTGATTCTTTGCATGGAAACTCTAAGCTTCGGTCCCTGGCCCCCCTAAAATATTTTCTCTAGAGCGCTAGTTTGCTCCAAGCTGGTTTGCCAGTGACCATCCTCCAAAGCAACTTTGCCCCCAATGCCAGATTTTGAGCTTGGGTTTTTTTAAAGTTAAGTCCCCCTTCCAAAAAGGGCTTTGAGGTTTTCTCCCAGCTTATCAAATGCAATTTCCTTCATGCCTGCTTTCCTCCTTCCCACAAAAAGTGCCTTTGAAGTGCTTCAATTTTTTGAATGACGGTGGCAGGGGATAATAGCAGCAAGCTCTGATAGATGGGGATGTTGGTCACCACGGATTTAATTAGGACTGCATTCCCTACTAAATTTAACCAGTTCGCCCCCCAGGAGGAAAATTTACCTTTTAATTTGTCTATCAGCTGGTTCCAGTGAGATACTCTTGGAAAAGATTTAAAAATGGGGATTCCCAGGTATTTAAAGGCCTCCCAATTAGTGTGCCCTTCCATCCCCAGAACTCTTGTGATTCCAAGCATCTTATTTGGAGTGATATTCCAGCCATATATTTTACTTTTGGCCTGGCTTATTTCACTTCCGGAGACTACAGCGTAAGCGTCCAACTCTTCCTTAAAATTTTTCTCTATTATTGGACTTGCTCCCCCCAATAGCAGTGTATCATCCGCAAATTGTGCATGGTTTATTTCTTTCACTCCTTGCACGATTCTTAGTCCCTGGAGGTTTTTATGAACTTGGGAATTTTCTAGCTGATAGCTTAGGACTAAATCTTGGATTGCATAGAGCAAGGGCGAAAGGGGGCACCCTTGTATTAAACCCCTGGAAGCTTGGAAGAAATTTGTTACTTTCCCATTCACCAACAGGGCTATCCATGGTGATCCGATACAAGCTTTTATCCAATTTACAAAGGTCAAATCAAAACCAAACTTTCTCATTACTTCAAATAAGAAATTGTGTCTAACTCTATCAAAGGCATTAGCGAGATCCAGTTTGATGATCATACCTTTGTCTTTCCTTCGTATGCTTGAGTGAACGGCCTCTTGAACCAGGATGATGTTATCGGCAATATGCCTACCTTTGACGAAGCCTCCTTGGTTTTTTGGAACAATGAAATGGAGGACTGGCTTGAGACGATTGGCTATAACTTTCGTGAGAATTTTATAGCTCGTATTGCAAAGGGAGATTGGCCTAAATCGGTTGAAGGAGATTGCTTCTTTCTCCTTCGGGATGAGTGCCGGGAAGGACGAGTTGGTGCCTCCACCTAGCTTGCTGCACTGCTGTGATTTCTTGATCATTTTGGTTAGATCCTTTTTTATTATATCCCAACATTGCTGATAGAATCTGGTAGTGAACCCATTCGGCCCAGGGGCCTTGTCTGGGTTCATTTGGTCCAGGGCCTCCTTTATCTCTTGTTGCGTTACCTCCCTGGTCAACTTGCTATTGACATCCTCATTTATGAGACCTGGGATAATGGTGAGAGGATACATCTGCGGGTTTGTTTCTGTCCCTTGTGGTTCTGTGTAGAGCGTCTCAAAGGCTTCAAAGGCTGCTTGTTTTATGCCCTCTAGATCTGCAATTGTTTTATTTTGGACTTGTATTTCTGTAACTTCTTTGTATTGTTTCCTTGCCTCCACTTGCTTGTGGAAATAGCTTGTGTTTTTGTCTCCTTCTTTCAGCCAAAGACTTCTTGATTTTTGCCTCCAGTAGCTTTCCTCCTCTCTGCAGGCTTTGTGCCATTGTCTTTGAAGGTTGTCTTCACATTGCAAGGCTTCTTGCGTGATCTCTTGGTGTTCCATTTCTAGCTGGTGGCTCTCGAGCTGCATTTCGGCTGCTATGTGCATGGCTATTGGATTTGGATGGATCTTTGCCCAAAGTTTAAGGCCTCTTTTTAATCTTCTCAATTTTTCCTCCCAAACATAAAAGGCTGAGCCTTTAACAGCGTTGGTCCATGTTTTGGAAACTAGAGAGAGAAAGTCTTTGCCTTGGATCCAAGTCGGACTAAATCTGAACGGGATGGGTCCTTTGACTTGGTCTTTTTTAATTTCTAGACGAATGGGCTTGTGGTCTGACACACTGTGGGGCAGGATCTCTGCTTTTGTTGTGAGTCCTAGTAACAGAAGGGAGATTTGGACTAGAAATCTATCCAATCTGGCCGCTATGTGCCCAGGACCGATTCTCTTATTTGTCCAAGTGTAAATTCCTTTATTCGGCTTGATGTCTAGCAGGTCGTAGGCTGAGGCTAGATCTTCCACCCATTCTCTAGCCGGATCTCTCACTATCGAACCCCCTCTTTTTTCCTCTTGAGCTAAGGTTACATTCAGATCCCCACCGAGAATGATATTGTTGAGATAGTTTTGTTGTAGGTAGTCTTGAAGGGACTCCCAGCATTGTTTTTTTTCCCCTAATTGTTGCGGCACATAGATATTAAAAATGCTTACCTGGTAACTCGAGTCTTTGTGAAGGAGTTTGGTGTGAATCCAGTGCATGCATGTGTCATAACTGATCAGGTCTATTTTGGAGGCGTTCCACAGAGTGCAGATTCCTCCTGAGGCGCCTCTGGCGTTTTCAGCTATTCCTTGGCTGCCTCTCCAAACGTTCAACGAAGTTTTAAGTGAGTCTTGCTGGCTCATCTTGGTCTCCTGGAGAAGGAGGATGTTTTCTTTCG
Source organism: Picea engelmannii (assembly GCA_009831015.1). Taxonomy (NCBI): domain Eukaryota; kingdom Viridiplantae; phylum Streptophyta; class Pinopsida; order Pinales; family Pinaceae; genus Picea; species Picea engelmannii. The sequence goes on from ML797657.1 coordinate 418,257, forward strand.
GGGCTTTGATTATATCTTTAAGAGCTTATTCTTTCCTTTTTCTACCCATTCCCCTGCAGTTCCAGGAGGTTAGAATCACTAAAAACCTTGGGGGGAGGAATGGCCTCCTTGGGAGGCTTTGGCTTCCTTTCTCGTATGTCGAACGTTAATCAACTGCTTGATGGTGGGTTGTGACCCTTTGAGGACGTCTTTGTAGGTTTCCTGGTCTCTTTCAGCGTTTTTTGTTTTCCTGCATCTTCCTGTTTTCTTTGGAGTAACCCAAGTCTCGTTTGCGTCTTTTGAGTCGTTGCCTGTGGAGACCTCCCCCTCCTCTATTTTCTGACTACCCTCCAATCTTTGGGGGGAGTTGTTTTGCTCCCCTTCTTCTTCTGCTAGTGGATTCCCTTTGTCTTCATGGTTTTGGTTGCCTTTTGCCCCTTCCTCTTGAACACCTTTACTTGGATCTGGTTCCTCTCCATCGACTTCTTTTGCCAAAATACTGAAGTTGTTCTCAGTTTATTTGTTTTCTGAGGCTTTGGCTTGCGGTGGGGCTGAATTTTCGTTCCTTGGTCCTTTCGATTTGGATTTCCCCTTCCGGGCCTGTTGCTAGCCTTCGTCCCCTGTTTTCTCTGTAGCCGGGTTCTTTGGGCAGTTCCTTTGGAAGTGGTCATATTCATGACAGCCTCTGCACTTGAACGGGATTTGTTCATAGTCCAGCTTTTGGAAGTGGTGCCAATCCCCAGCTTTTAACTTGATTTCCTCTGGCAGACCTACCTCCAGGTCGACTTCCACATAGATCCACGTGCAGGAGTACTGGTCTCTAGCCTCTGCTCGATCAATGTAGCGCCCCAGTCCATTTCCTATTGCTTGAAGCGAGGTTGGGTGCTAGCAATGTATCGACAGATTTGGGAGTCTTACCCACACAGGGACGTCTTTGGGAACTTCTGAGGCGGGGTCAAAGCTTGGGGTCCAGCGGTTTAAATAGATTCCTTGGGTGCCCATGAAGTACGCTCCATTTCTGAAAATCAAATCGCTATCCTCCTGAGAGATAAATTCGAAAATGAAGTACCCTCTCCTGACCGCATAGCACGTAACACTGTTTGTGATCAGCGGTCTCCAGTTTTGTTGTATCCAGTTGTCTGTGGATCTAGTTGAGGGCCATAGCCCCATGAATTGACCCACGAGTCCTCTTTCAAAGAGGGAAAGGGCTACTTTCATTGGAAATTCGGGCGACAGGTCAATCTCCGGAATAACATCTAGTTTCTTGACGAAGCTTGGGGGAACTGAAGAAGTAGCCTTCTTGCTGCAAGCTGCAACCAGTTTTTGAATGGAGGTGGACGGAGAAGGAGGGGGCGGAAACTTCCCTCCTCCCTGAGCTTCCATGGCCGATTGTGGCAAACCCTAGACAGCTCTACAGCAAGGGCACGGTTGCAAGCACTCCAGCGATATGTGGGGGGGGTGAATCTTATTTAGCTATGTTACAACCTTTATAATATTTTTTTTTCCAATTTCAATGAAAAAAAAATTAAAAATAACATGGAAAGTCAAGTATCACTTTGATGGAGAGTTGCAACACATGTGAAAAGAATCAAGACAATCTATATTTCTGTAATACATTGGGGCACTCCAGATCAAGCAAATATTAGAAAACAATAATGGAGTATACAAAATTATTACGAAGGAAAACTAAATTAAATAACATATGTGATTTTACTATGTGATTGCAAACTATCTTTATAGCATACATTCAAAGTTCAAAGGATTTTATCACAAAATAAGGGATTTATCTGTTTAGAATAAAATAATTATCCAAAACAAAATATAAGATTTTTTAAACATTTGAATAAAATAATTATCCAAAACAAAATGTAAGATCTTTTGAAGCATCTTTATAGCTTGAAAAATACTAATTATTCTTGTAACCGAATGTGAGGATGATAAAAATGTTCCCATGATTTTAGAAGCTCAAGCATTGTGGTTTATTTATAGATCCGAGAGCCTCGTCATGAGCGGTCCACATAACTAAAAGTTAATCTATGTATTGTGGCAAAGTGAAAAATAGAATGGCCACATGTAGTTCTTGTTGATATTATGGTAGTTGCGGGAGGTATTAACCTCCATCCTTAACAAGAATATAATATTTCGAGAAGCAAGAAGAAACCCTAAAACATTGGATATAGCTCTAGAAGACAAGTCGGCTAAAGAAAATAATTTAATATTGAGTCTTTAGTCTCCATAAAGAGGAGTCGCCAAGGCATATAAGAAAGAGAAGTATAAATATAGGATGTCATAGTTCATTTGTACACACACAGCTCGCAACTGCATAAATCTAGTGCGCACTACAAAAATTTAGTAAGTGCACAAGTCTGGAGAGTAGTTGCAGTTGTAGCTACTGCAACTTGTATTTTCGGTTTTAGGCTTGGACTTTATGCCTTGTGCACTAGCTCTAAAGAGGTACGCTACATTGATTGTCTATTAGGCCTAGGGTTTACTTCCCGAATTATTCTCTTTCAAGGTTAAGGTGCTCGGGGGTGGCTTCGGCCTATGGTTGGGTGACAATATTTCTATATTGTCTATGGTTAAATGAGCACACCTACTTTTCTAATTGATTATGGGCCCACACTATCTTTGGAAAGTCTAACCGTTAGAATATAGATTGGGAGGATTTGCTCAGTTACAGTTGTAGTTGGAGTCAAAGTTTTTTTTGCAACAACGAAACCCTAACCCTCTTGTTGAGGCACCTTAAGTGAAGAGATTGACCTAATTTCTATATAGCCTAGTGTGCTCTAACCTAGTGCACCTCCTGGTACTCTCAGCAAGCTAAGATGTCAAGTTTGATTTTTTTGTCAAAGTCAAAGCAGTCATGACTTACTCTATCAAGTCGGAAAAAAAAGTTAGAAGGGGCCTCTAACTTCAGAGCATGGAAGACAAGGATTGACCTCATCCTTGCCAAGAACAAAGTGTTGGATATCATGAAAGGAAATATTGTGGAACCACAGTTTGAAGAAGGAAAAGAGAAGGAACCTCAGAACATTGCAATTATAGAGAAGTTCAAGGACATTGACATCAATTCCATGAGTATCATAGTGGACTATGTAAAAGACCACTTGATACCCTACATCTCTCATATTGACTCATCAAAGAAGATGTACGATGCCATAACTAACCTCTTCTCAATCAGAAACATTGAACAAGTAATGAGTATGAAGAATGAGCTCCATGACATGAAAATGAATGATGATGACAGCATAACATCATGCCTTGTGAGAATATTTCAGTTAAGAGATCAACTATAAGCTATTGAAGAAATCATTTCAGAGAAGGAACTAGTAAATATAGTATGCAATTGCCTTCCCAAGACATGGGATGCATTTTTCGCAAGAATAAACACAAGAAAGGAGTATCCCACATTTGAAGAACTTTGGACTTGTTGTGCACAAGAAGAATCAAGGATTAGCACAAAAGAGAAATTCCAAAGGAAAGATGATGATCAAGCCTACACAACAAAGTTCAAGAAATTCAGGAATAAGAAGAAGTTTGACTCAAGGAAGAAACCAAATCAAGAGAAGAATATGTCAAAAATATAATGCTTCAGCTGTTGAAAATATGGTCACTACAAGAATCATTGTACCTAGTTAAATAAAAGGAAGGAAACACACAAAGCAACAGTTGTCGAAGAAAAGGAACCCTCAAAGAAAGTCAAACAAGATGAAGCAGATTTCTTCTTCTAGTTAAGGTAACAATATTCTTCTGTAACATAGTCCTTGTACATACCATGTTTACATAGTTCCTATATATCTATTTCTTAGAAGATAATATGGTCAGTGAAACAACACCTATGGAATAATAACAAGATAAGAATTACTATTACGATGATTACTAGTCAAGTAATCTATTGAAAAAGATGAAGTATGTTGATAATCCTTGATAACAATTCTTGTTGAAACTATTATATAAGTAACAACTGCCAGATAAGTCGAAATCATAACCAAACTTGAAGAGACCCATAAGAAGTCAAAACAGAAAGAATTCAGGAATCAAGAGGAAATTAGAAAAAGACTTGTGACACTTTGCAGAAGGCAATAAGGATGCAGACGGAAGGATGGACTCTCTTAGATAGAGAGAGTTGATTATAGAATTCCAAAAAGAAGAGCATGCATTCATACATGAAACAAGGATTAGGAGGGAGATAATCCTAAATGATATGATCCATTGAGGATTATGAAGTATATGTCCATGTTCCCATTGAAAGTAGCAGCCATGATAAGTAGCACGTGTTCAGAATAATTCTTCTTCGAAAAGAAGCCTTAAAGTATCCTTAGTTGTCCATCTACATCCATGATCCTATGATGAAAGAAAGAAGTTGGAATCTTCAGGGCATGGAATCTATAGAAGACTCCATGGACCCAAGAGCTAAAGAGAAACATGAGGAAGAACATGAAGATTCCAAGAAAGAAAGAAAATCTAGAACAACCAGTTATTATATCGAGAATCACAAGACTACAAGCTTGGATTGAACCCACTAGAAGAAATTAAGCAGAAGAAATGGAAGTTATGATAAAGAATAGTGTATGTAAGAAAATGTGAAAAATACTTGTGAATGGAAGCATTGAGAGATTCAGAGGATCTTCCAAAAGAAGGGAGAAAAACTATAACGACAACCCACCAGTATCCATGGATTGGAATTTATATGTAAAAGACTGTTCTTCCCAAATAAAACAAGTGAGAAAGAATCTTATACCAGAAAGAGACCTATGTATGCAGATATAAGAAGACCGTGTATGGATTCAAACAACCTATTGCAGAGTATCTCATATACAGCAGAAGTGTGGTGAAAAATTTCTATAACAGAGATAGTGTATCAAAATAGTTACTCAGAAGTCCAAGATGATGGATTGCTAATCCATGGCAAACTCTCACGATGACAGAAGAAGTTCTACTTGGATATGTTTAAGTTTGATATTTTCCACGATATCATGAGCTAGAAGGAAACATTAGTGCTGAACTTGACCATGATATAGTGTAATGATCAGAGCTATATGAAACCTTTAGAGAAAAACAATGTTCCATGACAAACCGAAGTACATTGAGATCAAGCATTATACTCTCCATGATGAAGTACATAAAAGAGAAGTGGTTCTCCAATATATCTCCACAGATGAGAAGATAGTAGATACTTTGGTAAAGCCTCTATCCAAGATGAAAAGTTTTCGTACTTAAGAAACAAGTTGGGGCTCATGGAGACGACTTCCTTATTGAAAAAGGAAGAGATTACTCCCAGGTTGGGAGGGATCACTGATGTGTTATTGATTTATGGACGGTCATTTTTCAGTTCGAAAAATGGTCCAGGATGAGTAGTTCCTTTCCAGTTCGAAAAGTGGTTTGAGATTTCTAATGGACATGCATTTTCCAGTTCGAAAAATGGTCCAAATCGGACAAGCATTTTTGTAATGAAAATGGTTCGATAGATTTTTGATGTACCATAGACAGTGATTCCCCTTGTGGCTAGTGTGGGGGAATAGTCTAGGACAATCATTCTTCTTGGCAGTCACTCTGAGTAGTGGTCAAGTAGAATGGTCTGCCTCGTCGTGCAGTCATTCTTTCTAAGTTCACAATTGTGAGAAGTTTCGAAGAATGGTTCATTTTGGAGGTTGGTGCAGGACAATCATTTCCTCAAGAAATGGTCCGGACAATCATTCCCTAGGGCAGGCTCATTCTCTCCAAGTTGCACTATGATTAGTGTCGGAAGAATGGCCCAATTAGGTGAATGGTTCAGGCTCATCAATCAGGGACAGGAATTCCCTAGGGAAAACTCATTCCCTCCAGGTTGCACTATGATTAGTGTCGGAGGAATGGCCTAGTTAGGTGAATGGTCCAGGCTCATAAATCAAGGACGATTATTCTTTTATTATTGAGAAGAATAGTCCAGCTAGCCCATGGCTAATGTTTTACCTTCTGAGGGAAGATGCTCTTCTAGATATCACAAATGTAAGTGGAAGAATGGCCCATATGACTCAATTTGTATCATGATATTGTCATATAGGTTGATATCGGATGATATGATTACTATGGAGACTGCTTGTCTCTGGACAGTAGCTGTATACCACTGTGTTGGATGTGTTCCACTATTTGTGACTATGTCTCACTTATCAAGTAGTTGTGTGTTACTTGGTGTGGTTATGTACCACTTGATAGTAGTTTTGTACTACTATGGATAGACACATTTGTGTTCTATTGAATGGCATTGTTCTTCTTTCCATGAATACTATCAGTAGCGTTGAAAATGATTATCAACTAGATGGATAGTCAGTGTATGGTCCAAGACAGTTATTCTTCTAGGACGTATGTTCAGATTAGAAGAATAGTCCTTGTATCCCATGGTGTGGCTTCCAACATCTGTTGGAACAATTATTCTTCTAGGACATATGTCTGGATTAGAAGAATAGTTCTTGTATCACTCTGTGGAGTGAGTGACTTATTCAACATCATTACTCAGATGGAGTATGTCTTAAAGAGATGATGCAATTGATGTTGTCAGATGATACTGATAGTGATGGTGGTGGTCGTGATTTAATCATGAGATAGTCTCAGCGACTATGATGATGTTATTGGTTGAATGGTATGTTTGTGCTCAAGACCATTGCCTTCAATACCTCCTTAGCTAGGAGGGAGTGTTGATATTATGGTATATGTGGGAGGTATTAACCTCCACGTGTAACCCTGACAAGAATAGAATATTTTGGGAAGCAAGAAGAAACCCTAAAGCATTGGATATAACCCTAGAAAACAAGTCTACTAAATAAAATAATTTAATATTGAGTCTTTAGCCTCCAAAAAGAGAAGTCGGCCCAGGCAACTAAGAAAGAGAAAAATAAATACAAGATGCCAAAGCTCATTTGTACACACACAACTCGCAACTGCAGAAATCTAGTGCACACTGTAGAAATTTAGTAATTGCATAAGTTTGGAGACTAGCTGCAGCTCCAGCTACTGCAACTTGTATTTTTTGTTTTAGGCTTGGGCTTTCTCTTGGTTATGGTTTGGAATTTTTGCCTTGTGCGCTAGCTCTAGAGAGAGGTATGCTACATTGATTGGCTATTAGGAATATGGTTTGCTTCTAGAATTATTCTTTGTCAAGGGTAAGGTGCTTGGGGGTGGCTTTGTCCTATGGTTCGGTGAAAATATTTCTATATTGTCTATGGTTAAACGAGCACACCTACTTTTCTAACAGTTCTTACTACTAAAGTGTATGCAAAAATGTCCAAAAAATATGCTACAAATAAACATCTTTGTTCTATATGTAGTTAATATCTTTGTTCTATATGTAGATAATAGTAGTTGATTCGTAGTTTTGATGAAGACGAGTGATCTTTGGTGTTGTAATATTCACCAACAACTCATCTTCCACTTTATCTAGTTTTTTTTTCCAAGTTATAAAGCTCGAGGAAAACCCTCAAGTACTTCCCCTCATTTCAAGGATGGTACCCAAGGCAAACCCTGGAATCTTTAGGACACAAGGTCAGTCAACAACTGGGCTTGAAGCCATTACAATAATATACTCATTAAAAGCTCATCATGTCACTTGTGAGAATTGAACCTAGGTGGAGAGGATAACAATCATTCCTCCCAATCACCCAACACAAACCCAATTGACTTCCACTTTATCTATTATGTGACATAAGATATGGAATCATACACTATATACTTTGTTTTGAATTTTTTCTTAAAATTAAATAAAATAAAACAAAGTGACAAAGTATCAATTTTATCATTTAAAATACTTTGTTAACGAAAAATATAATCCATTTTTAATATATTATTTAAAAATATATAAATAATTTAAATATTATATATTCATTGCACGTCACCTATTCTAATAAAAATCTCACGCAATCATTTCTCAATACAATTTGTGCGGTGTATGTAGTATAACCATTAAACAAGGTCACTTATAAAATATCATTTTTTTTCATTCAATTTGTGCCATACATTTAATACCTCCAATATCAATTACACGTTATACATTTAATACTTCCAAATGACAATGTCATTATCTTCCCATGTATAGCTTAGAGTATATAACTCTTTTTTAATAAAACTTTTCTTGAAAGGTGGATATTAGGTAACTTTTCTTGAAAGGTGGATATTAGGTAACTTTCTTGCTCATCCTACTTGTTTGGTTATGGAATTTGATTTAATTTAGAGAAATCCAATCCTTTTTATTTCGTTCTATTATAAACCTTGTTTGGTTTGRTTGTGGAATTTGATTTAATCTAGAAAAATCCAATCMTTTTTATTTCGTTCTATTATAAACCAAGAATTTCAAAACTAAGAATTGTAAGACGAAGTTTAAATTGAGTTCACTATCTATCTAGTCAATATGTCAATATCTCTTTTGTCTTGCTTATTTTGGAGGCAACGAAAAATCTCAAARCGAAGTTTAAATTGAGTTCACTACCTATGTAGTCAATATCTCTTATGTCTTGCTTATTTTGGAGACAACCAAGAAACTCAAGACGAAGTTCAAATTGAGTTCACTATCTATTTAATCAATATCTYTTTTGTCTTGCTTATTTTTAAGGCAATCAAGAATCTCAAAACAAAGTTCAAATTGAGTTCACTACCTATCTAACCAATAACTCTTTGGTGTGGCTTATTTTGGAAGCTTAGAGTAAGATATATTATTTTTCGAAAAAAATAATATCTCACTAAACCATTTAAGTGTTAAATTATATATTAAATTGTGTTTTTAAATTATTATTTAAAATTAAAAAAAAAAAGTGTAAACAGAAATGCAAAATCTACTCTAACTTTAATTTCACAATTTAAATTATTATTTAAAATAAAAAGAAAAAGTGTCGATGGAAACTCTACACTAACTTTAATTATTAAAATTAGGTAACATGCATTATACCTAATTATTAAAATTAGGTAACATGCATTATAAGTAGGGAGTCACTTGTGAAAGCTTTGACTATCGATGACAATTTTAGAGAAATGAAAAATAATCAAAAAATCATAATGGGAATGTTGGCAAAAGGCTTATTAATGACGGCTGGAGAAATGATAACAAAATTGTTTCCATACATTCTATGGGTGGCAATGTTGATAAAGACACTTGATTTAAGATGATCTTGACAGCGTTAATGTTTTTTAAAGTTATATTTTACTCATGTATGTATAGCGGTTATCTTATGTACTTAAAAGTATATAAAATTAAACTTAGGTGATTTAAATTGTTTGTATTTTCTATTATTAATATTTTATAGATTATTTTTAATTTTTTCTTATTTGTATTTATGATTATTAAATATTTTATGATTGTGTTGTTAGGAGTGAGGGTGGGAAACCAAATTGAAAAAATATCATATCAATTGTTTCTATTTCATATGGATTCTTACATAGTAAATCTAATCTGCATTGAGGAATATTAATAACTAACATACCTTCAAAATTGGGAAAGGAATGTTAAAAGGTAAATAGAAAGGGAGAAATGGAAGATAATTATTTTTTTAAGATGTTGGGGGTACATTGGACAAATCATTCTATGAAAAACATGTTCAAAGACATGTAGTTTTATGCAACACACAACATAAGTTTAATCGGGTTAACTGAATAAAATATAAAATAGAGTTAAGAGGAATTGTTAAATAGGTGGGAGAAGGTAGCTCCTTTCAATCCAAAGAATGTTAATAAAAAAGAAAAAGTAGGGATGTCACATCAAGCACTTTTCTAATCTATTTGTTTAAGATGAGAAAAGACAAAATAGTTTGATACAAATAACAACTTCTTGTCATTCTTCTTGCATAATCTTTCATTGAACTAAAGGAAGATCCCCATTATCTTACTTTGTACTTCAAACATCTCAAATCTGAATTTTGTTCCTTTGAAAACCAAGTGCTCAAAAGTAAACTTGAAATGTTATTATGTGTATTTTATAAGACTCTTGAGTTTATAAACTCGGATGCATGCTAAATCTTCTATTTATTTATCTTGAAAAAGTTCTAAAATGCTAAATAAATCTGACCTTCAAGTTATTACTATTCTATGTAATATGATTCAATCATATATAAAACATGTGAAACACTTTATACAATTGGTAAAGCATAAGTGGTGAAATTCACCTCAATATCCAAACCATAAAGACTAATACAATACACTTAAATCTTCCTCTAAATATGACCCTAACATTTTGCTAATCATTAAATGAATATTACATTTATCTAATATAATCATATTTTCACATAAAATATCAAGAATAATAAAACTCATGTAATCATATTTTTACATAAAATATCAAAAAATAATAAAAAAACATAAAAGACATACATTAAGAAAAACATGAGATGTAAAATCTCTTTTATAACCTAAAACTTAATACACATTGTTTTACTATTCATTATTTATCTATATGCTCAGCTTTTTCTAACCTTTTTTTTTAATTGATTTAATTTTTTTATATTTTATTATAGATCTAATTTTTTTATTTATTTTAATATTTTTTAAATATCTTTTTAATTGATTGATTTTTTTTATATTTTATCATAAATTTAATTTATTTATTTTTATATTTTATAAATATATTTTTATATTAAAATCTATTAATTTAATTTTTTTATATTTTTTCATAAATTTAATTTATTTATTTTAATATTTTATAAATACATTTTTAAATTAAAATACATTTTCATATGTATAAAAATGTAATTTTCATATGGTTAAGAGATAGTTTTTTTTAATGGAAACTAAATAATATATATTAAAAGGAGTTGTACCAAAGTAAACAATAGTAAAATAGGTTTACAAAAAGAGGCTCTTAGCTTGATAATAGTTCTAATACTAAAACAACAGACAATATAAACCTTTTCAGTTTGTTACTTTTCTCTTTAGAGCTAATTACAATTTTATAAAGCTTTCATAAACACCACAAAACTTTGTAATACATACATTAGTAAGAAGAAGCAAAGTCCTAGACCTCTAGACACTAGGGAGAGGCAATTGCCCTTCCTCTGTTTCATGGGAGCGGTGCCTTGATTGTTGGTGCCTATTCCACTATCATTGGCATCCTCTCGAGGAAGAATGCCACCTTGATAGAAGGAAGCAGAGGTCGAACGCTAAAGATTGATCTGAGATTCCAGTTGTTGAATGTCCATTTCCATAACATCCATCCTCCGAGAAAGGGAGGCCAAGGCGAGCTCAGATTCCTTATTTTTAGAGATGGAAAAATTGGCTAGAGCTTGCTCAAAAACCCCAAATTTGCTTAAACGTTGGTGCGGGTCTGAACTACTATTGTCGAGACAATTTCTTCATGACACTAGAGGACCTTTTTAAACTCACTCTAAGACAACTCCATATCTAGAGTTTGCAAAAAAAAAAAAAAAAAAAAACTCTGAATTTTCAAATACCCCAAATTACACCGAACACAACCCCAAATAAATTCCAGAATATGCACATGTCGAGGGAAATTCAAGTGGAATAAAACACAATCCTTACCAAAGCCGAAATCTACAAAGGGATAGAAAGGGACAACCAAATCTACTATCCGAAGAGGAAGGACGTCGAAGAAATCCGCCTCAGGAGAAAACAGACCCCACAAAACATTTGCGCTTAAAGAGACACCATGTTATCGCACGGTTTGTAGGAAGGGTTTAGGTAGCTTGAGTCAAGGCTTAAAACCGGCGTAACAGGAGCTTCCCCACCCACTGTCACCTCGATGGGGGGCTCTTTCTATTTAGGATGGCTAGTCCAAGGGAGACGTCCCTATGTAATCTAGGTTTCTAAAGGAGAAGGATCGAGGTTTAAGGCTCAACAGTTTGAAGTAAGCTTCCCTTCACAGATTACTGCCAATGATGAGATAGTCAAAGAAGATATTGTTCCACTGGATGGCATCTGTTTGCGAGACAAGAAAATGAAACTAAAGAATGTGCTGCAGTGGTTAGTGCTTCAAAGATTTATGACTATCTCGAATATATATATGAGCAATGAAAAGAGTAATTATTGACGAAGTCAATGATTGCAATGAAAGCTTATATTGATTATCACTTCTTCAATAAATACACAAAGACACTTGCATTAAATGTAGTAAATCACAACCTTGTATTATCACAAT
>ML797657.1:430444-449625 GCA_009831015.1 Picea engelmannii
TACCAACTTGCTAAGCTACCCCATCAATTACCCCAACAGTGGTCAAGTGGATTAGTGTAAGATCCAAGCAGTCATCCGAAATGAAAGGAATTTAATGCATACATAAGAAGGTTATAATGATCAAATATGACACATACCATGATGCCTTGGACCAATTACCTCATGGAGCAAGAGCCCTTTCTGATGCAAGCCCAGGCCGGTAGTGATGGAGGCTGGTACTGCTGACAGGACAAGTCTGGCTGAGAAGAAGAAAAGATGGGCCCTCAAGAGCCATGCTCAAGTTGCTCCTGCTCTCGATACTCCATGTCTAGGACCATGTGGGCCTCAAGACATGATCTCCTAGTTATCCCTAGATATCGGGGATAACACACCCAACTAATCCCCACGTAGTGGCTCAAAAATCCACTGAGAACCCTCCTCTGCTATAAAGTGTCCATTGAAATAAACACTCCTCGATTGCCATGTATCCAACACACGATCCATCTCTCTACCTAAAAACAAATCGCCACACACAATTGAATGCTCACACAAATTATTTTAATCCCCGAGAGTGCGAGAGGGGGAAGCTTAAACCAACATTGGCCTCCATTCCATGTGTTGCGATGCACAAAAAATGAAAGGGGAGCGAGAAAATTAGGGAATGTAATGAACCCCCCTTGCACCATTCACTATGATTTCCCCTTTTGTCATCCTAGTGCCTTTTTGGGATCAACAATAGTATTCAACTATCTTTTGACATGGTGGATTTTAAACTCAATAAAGCTTGTTCTTAGAGAGATAATGCGAGAAATTATTCCATTGAAGAGGTTGCTTCCAAATTGATTTATGTTGACAATCACTCACACCACCAGCATGGAGTCTCCAAATACAACTATTTTGGTGATGTTCCAATCCTTAGCTATGCTCAACCCCTTGAGTAATACATAGATTTCGACTATATTATTTGAAGTTGTCTTGAGTAATACATAGGCTTCGGCTATATTATTTGAAGTTGTCTCTAGTCCACACGGATAATAAGTGACCATATTCCCTCCAAGATCAAGAAGAATCCCACACACAATGATATGATTAAACACTAATTACTAAGTAAAGAATAATATTAAATTATTAAGTAAAGATTAATATTATTTAAAATGAATTTGTTAGAATTTTAAGTTTGTCAATATAAATGTAGTGTGCCTTATAAATATATGTACAAATTTTAGAAAATTAAAGTTAGAAAATATACAATTTTGCATCACATTATAATTTTGTAATATAATTTTTTATGGATTTATATCATAGAATAATTTTGTAATATACACTTTTATGGATTTATTACGCTTAAGGGTTCTTTAGGGAGATGTTTTCGCCCAGCTTTCGTCGTCTATCCATGGCCTTTGAAATCATGCCATGTGTCAATGTCATTAGAGTACCTTGGCAGATATTTTCTTTCTTTCTAATTTCGTTTTGTACTTACCTCCCTCAATCGCCCTGTTGCAACCTTGCCCTTATCCTTCCCTTGACCGCCTTGTTGTCTCTCTTATCCTTCCCTAGACCGCCTTGTTGCACCGCCTTTGCATGGTCACCCTTATCCTTCCCCTGCAACGAATATCTCAGAAGCTATGGTATTGTTACTATGCAATTTCGAAGGCTTCCAGGTTTGAAGGCTTACAGGAACTCAAAGCTTAGCTGCAAGAAGTGCCTTTGTAACTTTGGTTACTGGGCTTCAATGTCACCCTGTAACTTTGGTTACTGGGCTTAAATGTCACCATTTGAGAAGTCGAGGAGGTCGTCTATGTGGAATTGTTACTATACAATTTATCCATTTGAGAAGTTGAGGAGGTCGTATATTTGGAACGATTATTATGCAATTTCTCCATTTGAGAAGTGGAGGAGGTGATCTCCAAGGTTACTGTGTAATTTTGCAGGCTTATGAATAACAATCCATCCATTATCATTGCTTCTTGCCACTCCATTTAACGATAGGTATCCTAGTGTATCATATTTGTATTGATTTTTCTACTTTGGTCATATTCATGTGAATTGTAGAGATGTGATGCAATAGTCTAGAATATACTTCACTTAAAGAAAAAAAAATCTTTCATGTAGTGATCCTTTAGTTTAACATTGTTTAAGGTAACATTATACATACACAGAACCTAAATATTTTCTAGATTCACTACAATTATCTGTAAGTGAAATGGTTTAGCAATGGTTTCTTAGTGCTTTTAATCCTTTGTAGACAGCTCTAGAAGACTCGGACAATAGGTAAACTACAAACATAAAAGGTGTGTACATTGTTGGAGAGAACAAAGCAGTGAATATTTTCTTCACAATGGTGATGAACTATTAACTACTCTGGGAAAATATATGCGTTCCCTTTTACCATTTCAAGTTTAGAGGGAATCCATCAGATTGTGTATTTTTAAGAGTAGGGCACTATTTGCTTTATATTCCAAAATAACAATTAATACAAGCATTAAATGGTGTCAATGCCACTACACAACATCATTGTCCTACATGAAACCACTTGCACAATACACATCGATTCTTCCACTTTTATTAACAATGGCAAGAACCTAGAACATAGCGTGGAAATATACCTGTAGGGAAACATGTTCCAAAGCGTTACGAAATAAATTTGTCCCATTGATAATAGAGCTATAGACTATAACTGGTGTGTAATGTTTTAAGAATGCCAACAATATTGGAACCATCTGTTCCAAATTCTTCAAACCAGTGTCTTCTATCGTACCTCTATGAAAAGGAATAGTTATTGATCAACATCTAAATATAACTACGAAAAGAAGAAGAATATTCCATAGGCCAACAAAATAGAGTAAGAAGTTTTTTTCATACTTGGTGGGATAGTATCAAGATTGGCCATTTTGATCTTTGTTGTATGAAAATTTAGCAACAATATAAATTCGATTAATAGGACTTATATACTTAGTGCCATGAACACTTGAATTTTGAACATAAGTGTGTATGTGCGTTGTTTGGAATGTAAGTGTAATATATATATATATATATATATATTGTGTGTGTGTGTGTGTGTGTGTATACCTCGACATGCTTATATATATAAGCACTTACTAATACAATGCCATCTTTGGCAGAGAGAATGAATATATCTGCGCAAGAGATGACCCCAGGGCATTTCCTCTCCATGATTTGTTTAATGGTGTTACACATCAAAATTACTCATTTCAATGATGACCCATTGTCGTCATTACTAGTGTCACATTTTTGGTCGCAAGTGTCGCAAACGTCATACTGCCATCTTACATATGTCGTGTCTCTAATGACATCATAAGGACACTTAAGACACCTTCAAAGACTGGAGAAATCGTCTGATGAGGAGTACAAAGATTTTTCCATTGAGAAAACCACTTAAAAATGAAGTTTGAAGAGCATCGCTCCCCTACCCACTGTCATGGAGTGTCAGTTCTCCCTACCCTCCTTTGGGGGAGCATTGTAGCACTCTGTACATCCTTCTAGGGGAGCGCTACGCTTTTCTGAAGGAATTTTGGGCAACACTCCCCTACCCACTATCAAGGAGTGCCAACGCTCCCTAGCCTTCTTTGGGGGGGCGTTGCAACGCTCTGTGTACCCTTTTGGGGGAGCGATGGCCTGTTTGAGCAAATTTTGGTCTGTTGAGGAGAATCTGAGAAAAATAACCCTTATCTTGGAAATCAGTTGGATTTGAATCTGAGATCAAGTCTACATCTTAGGGAGGATCCACAACTGATGGAGAAAGATCCTCAACCTATCCCAAGAATATCTAAGGTGGTTGGGTCTCTCCAAGCTTATATAAGGAGGCCTTTTCATGGTAAAAAGATATGGGGGACATTGTGAAGCATCAAACTTATGATCTCATAAGGGAGATATCATTGAAGCATCAACATTCTATGTGTGGATTATTTGAGCAAGGGTATGGACAAAGAGAGCTTGGTGAAGTTGTTGCACCTACATCTATGGTTGTAAGCATTTCACTTTGTTTTCATTAATATAAATCTATGCTTGACATGTTTCATTTAAAGTTTTTGTACGTTTCATGAACTTGTTTCTTTCATAGCTCCATTATGAAGCTAATCATGGTAGAGTAGGAAGTATGTCTCGTTGTTGTTTCTCATTGTATTGCAGGACCTTCTGAAGAACTTGGAGATCAAGATCAACCTGGATCGAGCAAGGACAAACGTCGGTAAAAAGTACTTACCCTTCTTCCTTCTTCTTCTTCTTTGAATAGTTTAGCTTCATGGAAAGGAAAGTCAGTGTCCACAATAGCACTTTTCTATGTTGGTCATAGGGGTCTAGTATCTAAGAGGAAATCCACTTGTCCGCAGGGGGATTCTCCTATAACAGATGGTATCCAAATACTTGAAGTTGTGAATACCTAAACTCCTATCTATCTCCTTCTCCGGCATGTTCTTCCTCATAGAATCCAACAAAAGGGATGTGCCACACGACTGCAATACACTGCAAGTTAATTACAGATACACAATGCATTAACAACAAATGCTAAAATGCATTCATGGGATATGTAGCTATGAAGATTCGTAATGCAAGAGGACCATTCAATCGCTTGATTTTCTGATTGGGTCCATACAAGCAAAAAAAATTCACAAGTTTGATTTTTTTAATACTTTAAGAGCGGTATGAATTGCTTGACACCTGAACACCTTAGGTCAGTGTGCAATTGACATAGGGAATTTTCCTTCGATGTGTTAGTAAATCCATATCCAAATTTGCTTATAAATTACTCATTTTCTTCTCCTAGTGCATAACGCAGCTTCCCCTTCAACGTGTCAGTCGATCCATCTCCAAATTTGGTTCTAAATTACTCTTTTTTTTTCCTTGTGCATAACGCGACCATGATGTTAAATTCAAAGAGAAACCTTCATACTTATTATTAAATTTGGATTATATTATTAAGATGAAGGTATTGGATTTGGATTTAGTAGTTGTTGAGTATATTTAACATATGTAGCTTCTTCAGTTCATTTTATAATTATTAAAATCATGATAAGAAGCAAATATGTGTACTTTATAATTATCAAAATCATGATAAGATAAACAATTTTTTCAAATCTCATGAAATTGTTATACATATTGTTATTAAATTGTTATAAATATTGTTATTTGGACAATTTAAATCCATATAAATACCATGAAAAATATTTAGATTAAAAGTTTGAATTGCTAATGTTTCAAATATAGATTTATGTCAAATAGACGATGAAGATGAAAATGATTACGTTAATAATACCCCACACCAAAATCCAATGATTGAGTGTTGTCTCTGCCCTAGTCAACGTGAAGAATGGTTCATTCTTCTGAGCGCACCAACCCTTCAAATCTAGAAAATGATACGAAATAATCTCTTTATCCAGATACGATTAGATTCGAATAATAGTACGTATGAGTGCTGCTAGAAAGTATTCGCTTCCAAGGTATACTCACAATACTCAAACATCAGCTCGATACACTGTACAGTATGTAAAGTTGATTGGTATTCACGGTGCACCCTCCATGAATCTTCTAGAAAAGTATTAATTTATATCTCGTCTTTTAACTATATAAACGGGGTTACCTTACCTCGGTTTGTTGTTTGGGTTTAAACCTTCATATCCAATTAGTTGTAGTAATCATACAAATAACTTCTATTTTGTTTGGTTCTCTTCATTCGTGTTTAGTTTGGCAATTGTTTGAGATTTTATTTTCTTTTATAATACTGTTTGAAGAGGAAGGTATATGGTAGAACACTGTTAATTTATTTCTGTGTACAGAAATGGAACAATATATTGAGCTAATTAGAAACACTAATATTTCTTAGATATATTCGTATTAAGTTTTTAGCCATGCCCTCAGCACGCCATACATTTTAATGGTAAATAGTTTTGAAAGTTAGATGCACACCCCTCTAATGTCATTTTCCTATTAATTTATTTTTTAATAATTGTAAATGTAATTTATATTTTATAAACAAAAATTTATAATTGTTATTTATAAGTCAATATAATTTTTTTAATGATTTAGTTTAAAATTTTAGTATGATTTGTTATTAATATTGTTATATATATTATTTATTTTATAAACGCATTTAAATTTTTTTTAATATAATTTATGTTTTATATATTTAATTTTTATTGTTCAAGTCATGATATAAGTTTTTTTTTTTTAATGTTATTTGGGTATAGTTTAAGTGGTTATTTTCTTTATTTGGATTTGAATCTCATTTAATAATGGAGAAAGTATGTTATGGCATTGCATGACAATGCCAACAACAACATGCCTCTTTATGGATGTTTTGGAGCTCATAGGGTTATGCGTATATAATTAACATTCCCAAATGGTGTGTTCACAAGCCTTTTCAATCTTAGTATGTCTCCCTTACATAACAATTTACCACTATTTCTTCTTATTCACATATATCATTACCATTATCATTCTTCGTGAAGCATAAATAAAATAAACCCTTTTAGAGACTATAGTCCATGATGCACATATTTCACATAAACTATGTCTGAATATGGAAGGATGCATGAAGAACATTTGTCATTCAAACCAAATGAATGCTAGATATTTTACCATCTATCATATTGAAGTCAATGCAATGGAAATTTCCCTCTTTAAGGGTCAATGCAACAAAAAATCGAGTGTTTAGAATATATACGGATTAATATTATTTTAAATTATCACTGATATTGAGACAACCACGCTTAGAATACAAGGATTACAACCATCCAAAATTATATGCGTACCAAAACATTTCAGGTGGCCTTCAACCACTTCCAGAAAAAATCTTATTCAGAATATTGAACACTTTTTATTTTTTCTTCTTTTCCTTTCAAATACTAATTAGATAAATTAGATTGAGAACATCTTATAAGAGTCTCTTGCTCGCTTTTTGAGTTCTTATTTTATTTTTTATTTTGTGATTACTCTTTAAATTTTAAAATTTCTTTACTTTAACTTTCAAAATGCCCATCCCTTCTAAGATTTTTTTTTTAAATTAAGAGTCAAAGTGGTCATGTCTAGGTGCACACAACTCATTTATAGCAAACCTGAGTCGATAGAACATATCAAAACACATGCATTTTTTTCAAATTGAACATGTCTTGAATCATGGTAGAAGGTCATCATCAAAATAGTGGTCCACTTCGATCATTCTAATTGCAATATTTTTATGTTCTCATTAACAACAATACTATGAAAACCTTCCTTCATTTACTTCGGCATTCATATTCATACTTCCTCTTGTCGCCCTTATCCTTCCCTCGACTGCCTTGCTGCAGCGCCTTTGCACGGTCGCCTTTATCCTTCCCCTGCATCAAATATCTCATAAGCTAGACGAGGCACATAACGTTGCATTTAATCTTTATGAGAAGAGGCGGAAGTTAGTTGGAGAGATAGAAAACTGTGACATAGATCTTTAACCCTCGAAATTTCGAGTTTGGCAGCAATGGTTATCGTCCAGCTCAAGACAAAGTTTCTAACAATACAAAGGGGAGAAGGATACATGAGTTGAAACCCATTCATGTTCTCCTCAAACATGAGCAATTTCTGGAATGCATCTTGAACCAACGTGTGGTTCATAAGCACAATCTGGTAGATGACGCATAACCTTTGTCATCGTTGGCTTGGGTATTTATCTGGAAGGATCCTTACAGACAGATAGGTAAGCATAGATATTTTATAAGGTGGGGTAAGCAAACTATTTTTGCACATTAAACATTATTATTTAGATTTACAAATCAACTTAAATCTACCAAAGAATCCTCAAACGTTGTCTATTTCAAACATGGATTTCATGTTCAGATTACTATTTAGATTTACAAATGCAACTTAAATCTACCAAAGAGTCTTCAAATGATGCCCAGGTTGAAGGCATGCCCATGTTCATGGTCGTTATGTTACTTTGTCCTCTGCTACAATGGTTGTATATCTCATCCTCAGGCCAATTTTAGTTTCTTTGAAAATCCTACAACATTATCATCAGTGAGTCGGTTTAATAATTCAAAGAATACATAATTTCAAAACAATTGCTTTTACTTAAATACATCAAGAGTAGTGGCATACCTTCATATTTAACAACCTTCAAAAAATTACTCTTTGATATATGTGAAAGAAGAGAAGAAGAATATACAAATTGGTATGGGTCCCTGTAATATTTCTTCTTAATGAAACCCCAAGAGTTATATATTCATAGGGATGTTATGCTTGAGGGATTGAATAAATACATATAATGTTGTCACAGTCACAGTGCTAAGAGGCATGTAACTTTTGTTGGATTTATTGGATACCAGGGTACCAATTATAAATAGCTAAAACTTTATGGTACACAATGTCCAATTTCTAAGAGCAAAAAATATTTTCATACTTACTTTCAAAAACAATCATGTAAGTTGTTTGCAGTCAATGTAACACTTCTTTGATGATGAGAAATGGAAGTTTCACTGATATCGATACTACGCTGAAAAATATACAAATGTCCACATCGTTCATTGTCATTAACCCTACAGAAACTGAAAACAGTAATACATGATGCGTTCTCTCCCAAAATCGGGCTCTTACTTACAGATCCTCTGGTGAGAATTACATCATGAACTAAAAACAATAATACAAGATGCATTCTCTCCCAAAATCGGGCTTTTACTTATAGATCATTTGGTGAAAATTACATCATGAACAGATTTCACTCCATCTACATAATTTCTTACGTCTTCGCTTGAATCCACGCACTTTCCATTGTTACCTTTATTATTACCCTATTGTGAAATCATATGGTTTCCTTAAATGCCACCTGCAATTATGGCATTGACACATAGTATCATAGTTTGATGGGTCCTATGGGTGTATTAATGTATATAAGTTTTTACTCTATATAGAGGATCATATATATATATATATATATATATATATATATATATATATAACATTTCTTGTAATTTTTTTATCTATTAACCTCCATTTTTTATTTAAAAGGATAAAATCAAATTTATTGAAAATTTATCCATGTTTTAAAAATCTGAGATTACATTGTATCATCCTAGATTATTTATTATTATACATATATATTATAACATTTTATATATTTATCACCAAAGCCAAATACTAAAAATATAAAAAGAAATTTAATTGAAAATTTATACTTGTTTTTTAAAAATGAGATTATATTGAATCGTGGTAGATTGATTATATATATATATATATATATATATATATATATATATAAAAGCACCAAGAGGATAAAAAAGTGCAAATTATTGTTGTTTTCAAAGTTTAAGGTTATATTGAATTATCTTAGATTATATATATAATATGGTAATAAATGGTTGATTTTTGTGAGAGGCTTAAGATAGAATAAAAGGAAAGATGGGTAAGTCATGGACTAGCATTTGAAGTAGTTTTTTTAAGAAGGTGATATAAATGTGTTTCCTTGACAATTTTAGTTGAGCTTTGTTAGGGGGATTTTTCTCTAGATTTTTCATCGTGTGTTCTCACCGTATAAATAATTTCCATGTACATATATTTACAATGTATCAGAAAATGCCAGGTGTGTTTGTCTGCAACCGGATAGTTCCAACCTCCTTCCTCCACTGCGTACTGCACCACCGCCCTCATCGTTCCTCTTAGATATACAACGACAGAGAGAATGCTCCTGAGGAAGTTGTTACTGTCGTCGTCGAGGAAGTTATTTCGGTCGCTACTGAAACAAAGGCCGACAAGCAATCTGTAAAGAACAACGTATTATATAATCTATAAAGAACTTTAATTATTGTATCATTGGAGGTCGATTTTTTAGTGTAATAAAGAACTTTAATTAGTCCTTTATGCAATCTATTTTTTAAAATACTTCCTTTAATTCATTGGAGGTTGATTGTTGCGGAAGAGATTGAATGTAGGGAGCAATCAACACAAACTATTGTGTTTTCTATTGCTTGTCCATTTTCTATGCAGTATTATGTAGTACTCGAAACATTGAATCCATTATGTTGGTGCTTGAAGTTATTCATAATTAAACCATATCAGTTATTCATAATTCAAGAGTTGGTATGGGAGTTTTGTATTTATATTTATTTTCATGTTTTTATTGGTAGGGAAGTTTTGTTGTTCTACATTATTTTTTAATTTTCAATGAGCACAATAAATGCTTTTACGGCTACCATGGACTTATACATATAAATTTAAAGATCCATTTACAAGGTAGTGAGATCATTTCATGCATTATAAACAAGTTCAAAAGGAAATTTCTCATTGGTTCAAATGAACACAAATTCACATAATTGAAAAGTATTATCTAATTTAACTTATGTTTACAACTTATGTCATGGTCATTGTCATTGTCATGGTGTTACCAAATTACTTTTAATACAGAGTAGACTTGGGCCTTTATTGGTGTAGAGTTGTTGTGTATAAAAAAGATGAACATGAAACGTTTTGATTATGGTCAATCATTCATTATAATATTAGATATTAACTCGATAGAACATAACTAATATAACTACAAGTTCCAGATATTTTGTATTTTTTTTAAATAAGTGGGATCATTGTAAACCCATGTAAATTATTTATGGATAAAATATAATTTGTTGCATTTTATTTATGTGAAAAAAAAAAACCATCCTCATCATAAAACAAACTATAGGATGTTTTCAAAATATGTGTTTATTTTCAATGTTTAAACTATATGATGTTTTCAAAATATTTGTTTATTTTCAATGTTTAACAAGCTTAATGATTTTTCACATATTTTTTTAAGTCTATTATGATTTAATGAAACAAATCATATGGGTTTCAAAACCTATTTCCAATGACAAGTAGAATTACAGTTAGAAAACTCACATTTATTTTAAACTAGTCGGAATTATTATTTACTGTTGATGATGATTAATGTCGGAATTATTATTTACTCAGTGAAATATTGTGATCAAGAAACATATTTGTACCCATTGTAGTGATTTAGTTGAAGTATGGGAACAAGAAATATGATGTTGATGATGATTAATGTCCACTGAGAAAGGGTAAGCTTAGAAACTTAGTAATTATGACTTGTGGTCCATGTTGTCTCCAAGCTCACAATACAACTTACTCTTAATGATAATGGGCATTATTAGCTTACTCTACTATTTGAATCTCTATTGCAACAAACTTATAGTAAGTTTTAAGGAAAGGTGAAAATGTTCATTTGCACTGTAAACAAGGTGAAGATTAAATAATTATGTAAATATCTATTTTGTAAAAAATATTAATAAAAATAATAAATCCATTTAAAAATGTGAGCAGTCAATAATTATTTTTAAAAATACTTCTTTTTAAAAAGGGATTATTATATTATCAACAAATTATGAGAAGAGTTGACTCTTCTTAATGAAACAAGGAAGAGTCTAACTTGTTTTTAAAAAGGGCTTATTATATTATCAACAAATTATGAGAAGTGTTAAGAGTCTTCTTGATGAAACAAGGAAGAGCCTATTTTTTTAACACTTTTTACAAATTAAAAATATGGCATTGAAATGAGTTAAACATCAATGATAATAAAGTGAAAAAATAAAATGTTGAAAATTCAGATATAGAATGAATTCTCATTTTGTTGAAAACAAATTTTCCTAAAGTGGAAAAAAAATAATAGATTTTCTTAGAGTGAATGGAAATAGGCAGAAACTATAGTTACAAAATTGAACAAGACCTCAGAGTACTAGTTGAAATTGGACTCAACAAAAATCACTAAGTAGAATAATAAATATTTTCATGTTTAGGTATAAAAACTTAATAAACTTAAGAAATCAGTAAATAAAACTTGTAAAAGGGACCAACACAAAAGCCATCTTTTGAGACAACTCTCATGTTTACAAGTTTACAATTTTCACAAGAATGTGACCATATTTATTTTTTGAACTCATTGTATATTTAAAATATAATTTATCTTACAAATGTAAAATTAGTTATAGCTAACATCAATGACATGGTTTTGTATTTATTAATGATTAATAATGATAATAAAAGTTGGCATCTATTTTATTGCATTTTCATATCAAATTTGTAATTAGATGATATCTATTTTTTTTTCACGGACTTGTAAAAAGAGTTGGCATCTATAGTTGGACGAGTTTCCTACTTCTACTCTTTGCTCACTTTCAATCTGACGGAACCGAGCCCGGTCTGCATAGTATTGTGGAGACTCCATGGACCTGTAACAAGATTTTTCGCCAACCAATACAATGGAGAGGAGTTTCCTGCTTCCACTCTTTTCTCACTTCCAATCTGACAGAACCAAGCCCGGTCTGCACAGTATTATGGAGACTCCACATACTTGTAACAAGAGTTGTTGCCAACCAATACAATGGGGAGTAGTTTACTCCTCTGCAAACCCGCTATCTCAAGGATACCTTCCCTGCACACAAAACACCCTATTCCAGCTTCTCCACAGCCTCTGCAAACAAGAGACAACGCATCCAAGAATAACTCGGGCAGCTAAGGCAACCTTTCCTGCACACAAAACACCTTGCTCCAACTTCTCCACAGCCTCTGCAAACAAGAGACAATGCATTCAACAATAACCCGGGCGACCAAGGCGACCTTCCCTACTAACAAAACATCGTTCTCCATAGCCTCTGCAAACAAGAGACGATGCATCCAACAATAACTCGGGCGAAAAAATTCCAGAGAGTTCCTGCATTTTACCCACATTTCTAGGGATCCGTATCACAATGAACCATAATGAACCTATATTCATTTTTGTTTCTTATGCAAGGCACTCTTCCATTGATTGCAGTCGCTTGTAGAGAAACAAGTTGGCCTCGCCTGGACTGCATATAGATGCTACGGGATATCGCCTGGACTAAAATCTGCAATGCTTACATTAAGAAATACTATTGCAACTCTACAATAGTCGTTTGTAACTATTAATCTCTTCTCTCCCACGGTGAATCCATACTTGACTCACTTTGGCGGTTTTGAGTGGGCAAACAAAATTATGCTATTCGAATGCATGGATATTTCAGTCTCGGCTATTTGATCTATTTGATTGGTAAATTATTGGAATGCATAGATATTTTAGTCCCAGCTATTTGATTGGTAAATTTTAATGAGATATACATATCATATCTCTTTTGGATTTGAACTTTCTTCCTTGTAAAAAGAAACACATGTTCTTAACCATTAAACCCATTAAAATTCTTTATTCCCTAAGTTATGGATGCTACATAATAGGACAACTAAATTTTTTTGAATTGATGTGTTTTCCAAAAAGATTTAATGTGCATGAATAACCGTGGATTTCTGACTACACTATCTAAAAATTTATTAGGCTTAATTAAACTTGTTATTTTTTTGAATTTTCTCATTGAAATTGGTGATACAAATTTTAGTAAATTTGTCACTTTGTTTAAATTACATTATTTAATATATAAATAAATTAAAAGATAAATATTTTTTCGTATGTAAAGCACTCTAAATTCACAAAATATGTTCCTATGGAAAAGGTTTCATTTATAGTTGAATTTTGCTCTTTAAAAATAATTACAAATACCATTAGGAGGCAGTATAAACAACTTTGATGCCCTTATTTCAGAGAGTGTTTAAACATCATTGGATCCAAAAATATTTCTTGGATTTATTCTTTTATCACTTTTTCACACATTTATGACTCTACTATGGGGTATTTAGACATTACAGTATTTAGACATTACAGAAGTTATACAAGTGACATCATAAAATAATTTTTACATATAATTTAATGGATTTATATTATACTAGCATACTCCCAAAGCGGGGAAAGTAAACGCCGAAGAGAAAAGTATAGAATATTTTGTTTAATTTTTTTTATAATTATATTATTTCATGAGTAGCATTGTAATGGTATATATAGAAATATGGTCCAAGTCAAATAGTTCATGTGTATAATTATGGAACAAGTCAAACATTTCATGTATAGAAGTATGGACCAAGTCGAACATTGCATGTATAGAAGTATGATTACAACATAAAAGAATCTAGAAGTTAAGTGACAGAGAACATAAGCGTTCCTCTTCTTTTTTTCATAGTGAGACATAACCAATATCCTTCATTTTTTCATAGCGCTTGAAGGAGAATGTTGGTGCTATTTGCATTCCTTCTATGGTAATAGTGTGTGACATTGTCGTGAAGGTCAAGCCTTGACGTTTAGTGTTTCCAATGTCAATGGTAGACTGTGTTAAGGTCATTCCTTGATATTTATGTATAGTCAATGCCTAGCCCATCTTAAGGGGGATTTGTTTCTTGTTACCCCTTTGTATGGGTGGAATTGGTACATTATTTGGTTGGGTTTGGTCCCATGGAGGACCAATGTATTTATCAAATGCCACTACAACATATGTTGGCAAATTTGGAGGGTTACTTCCTGGTGTATATACAATTTTCATAACTACTCTGAGAGCACCATTGAATAAGCCTTCCTAGACCCATAAATTGCAGGATAGAATAACTCGTTGGCCTGTACATAGAAATACATGTTTTCCATGTGGTCATTATCTTAGTGGTGTGCTTCTGAAGCACCAAGTAATTTTGCAGCACTTAGTGCAATTGGCATATTCAAGGATTGAAGCATGAACTTGTTATGGTTGTACACAAGAATGTTTGTTGCAAAGATGTGGATTGAAGTGTCAAACCTTTGACGTTCTTCAATGGATAAGAATATGTCAGTCCTATACTGAAGGAGGTTCCAATGATCAATTTTTGGTGTAGCATTGTGAATGTTGGTTAAAAATTGTTGAAAGTGAGACTGGGTGCCAGAGAGGCCTTGTTGTTGAAATATTGTTTCCAACTTGATTATAGTGGTAAAGGTTGTCCATAAGCTCCTCTCTAGAGTTTTTCTTGCATAAAGAGGTTTTTCCATTACTGGTGGTAGTTGACCCAAGTTGTCCAAAAGAATTATTGAGCGGTAATCGAATGAGCAGTGGTTTCTTTCTAGAAATGCCTCACGCAAGCGACTTTCAATCTGTGAAAAAAGTTTAGATACTATGAAGCTCATCTCATCAATTCGAATGTAGTGAATATGTTTCATCTCTTCTTGGAACATTGCAAAATACTGACCATGTAAAGGACTCGTGTCCTTTATAAGAATTCTAAGTCCTGCATGTATAGCGGTTGCATGTATGTTAAACATTGCAACTACAGTAGGTGCAAGAAGCAGTATTGGGCTATGGCCAACTGTTGCTTGAGAAGATAGTGCTTCTTTGATGTAGTGTATAAGGTAGGATTTTCATGTGCCTGCAGTGCCTTGGATGATCACCTCCAATGGTTATTTTGGTTCTCTTGCTTGAAATTTTTGGAGGATTATGTCGAATGCACGTTGTTGATGTGTAGAAAATGTATTGCTTGAAGGAAATACAAAATTGGGTTCTTGTATGACTTCTACGTTCCTTCGATTGTAGTTGATGAAGTTTGGTGCAGTTTCCAATGTATCTTGTGATACTGTGAGCGGTTCGTATGGGTGGGAAGTGTCAATCTCTGGGAGTCCCAACATATTAAGATAAGTGAAGTTGATATTTCATGTGGGGGGGAACCTTGATAAAGACTTCCATTCATTCATCTCCATGTTTTCTTGTATGGTAATATGGTTATCCTCATCTTCATATGGTTTCTCATTAGGAGTGTGCAAAGGGATGTGATCAACATGCCATACATGGTAGTCATTGCTTATGATCTCCCAATTAGCCACGATGTCTTATTTTGAAAGACCTATATCTTCAAAGAAGGAACAAAAGGGTTTGTATAAAAGTAGATCACTCCAGCAAAACTGAACAAAAGCATCGAAATCTTTGTTTGGTATTGTATTAAAAAGTGGCCATGCATGAACAACTGCAGGGAGGTGTATTTTTTCCACTTTTCATTTTTTTGTGTTCAGTTGTATGTCCAGTGTTTTGCAAGGTCAAGCAAACTTATAGGGTCAATAAAAATAGGATGTATTAGATATGCATCAATGAAACTGGATCCAAATAAGCAGTTAGGAGAATCATAAGAGACTCGACATAATAGTTGATGGCCAACATTGAGTTTGGTGAAGGTGTGGTTGCATGTGACAAGGGGTAAATTTTGGAGCATATGGCAAGCTTCTTGGGCACTTATGTCTCGGTCTACAATTGCTTCCAAGTGCACACATCGATAAACATTTGAGGCAGGGTCCTCAAGATGTGATGTAGATGCAATCATGGTCAACATATGGTGGTAGGTCTCTGATATTCCCTCTTCTTTGGAAGCATATTTGGAAATGTATTTTTAAAACTGCATAACAAGAGAGGACTGGTTGGAAATCTACATTTTCTCTTGATGTTTGGAGTATGTTAATATTATGGATGTTTAGGCACTCATCATTGTGTGCCGGGTGATATGTCTTTTGACCTAGTTCATCAATGTAGAGTGATGAACCCATTTGTACCTTCCAAGGTAATTTATATACGCATTCAAGGGTAGCCCCTTTTCTCCAGAGACATGTTTTCTTAGTGCACTTTGTATGTCTTTGAACTCGATTTAAGAGTTGTTCATAGTCCTCAAGTGGGTTGGAATCAAATATCGCCTCTGTGTCTAGCAAGCAATGGTCATCTTGAATGGATTGATGAATAGCCATGTGTGTGTCATGGTTTTCTCTAGGATTCCAGGTTGTAACATAGTTATCAAAGAAACTCTTTGCATCATAGATTTGATTTGGTTCTTCCCAATTTAATTTTTCCATGTTTGGAGCACCATCAAGCCATAGAAAGCCATGTATATGTGCAGATCCATGATGTTTCCATTCATACCTACAAAAGGAATATGAAATAATTAGCATAGAGGATATAAATGTATAGGTTAGGGAGAGGTACTTTCAAGTATTATAGAATATGTACCTATACCAATATTCAGTTGCGTGCATATTTGTTTTAAGTATCTCCTCGTGGAAGATTGTAAACCTTTTGTGCATGTATGTAGCTATAGTGTGTGGGTTGTCAATGACATTGTGTCTACACCAATGTTGGTGAAGCATTGGGTCAAGAGAACTACCCTTTTGCATAACTGCATGTAAGTCCGACCATTTTTTGTCGGTTACAATGAGAGTGAAAAATAAGGCTGGGCATCGATGTTCTGTAATCATTTATGTTAGCTCGATCCTTCACACATTCCAGAATGCTATAGTCCCACATAGGTGTTCTCCAAAGCGCATGAATTGTTTTGGGAGTTTGTCTGCAGGCAATTCTTTGAGGTGTGCATGCAACTCTTGGATAGTGGTGGGTGTGTTATGAGCTTGGCTTCTCTTGACAAAGAAGCTAGTTGTTGCTTGACTGTGATGGCACATAATCAAATTATAGAGGTAGTATTTGAAACATGGATGGCTACTAAACCTATTGTCATGGTATCTCATCAAGTGTACTGCATAGCTATCAAGCGGGATGTTTCTCATGTGTGGATGGTGAGGCAGGGCATCCCTAGTGGGGAAAAGAGTAGGAAATTCCATGTCGAATAGATCCTTTTTGTTGTACTCATTGATTGGTGCTAGGCCAATTGTCGGTCATTCAATTGTTTTAGGTGGATTTTCATCTGTAGTGTCAACAAATGCTCTTATTTTTTCCATTTCCCGTTGTGTATTAGGAAATCTAAATGCAAAGGAAGACATTAGTTTCTCCTCTTGGAAAAAAATGTTGATTTCTATATCTGTGAGATGAAACTCTTCATTGGGAAAATTGAAAGTTTCTATAGAGACGAAATGGAGGCAAGAGGAGACATTGGTGCGAGCGGTGGGAAGTGATGGAAGTGAGTTTTGATCAATTTGGACATCATTACATATTATTTGTCATTTTTCATCTTGTAGATAAATGCATTGATGACATGAGATTTTGTCACATAACAATCATAACATTTCCTCTTTCCTCCATCTCTCTTGACAACCAAGATGTCAAGATTTGAAAGGCGATGTGGCATGTAAGTTGTTATTTTAACAATTTGTTGTGGGAAACTAATATTGTGACCATTATATTTGTATCATCCACCACAAGCATGCCTAACTTGCAAGATGGGGCTAACTCGATAAATTAACATTTCCTCAACTTGTTACAGTATTGAAAAGATTATGGGTTGGTCACCGGGGTCCATATTATTCCATTTGGAGAAACAATGACCATTTTTTTCTCTATGACATCGAGTACAAATGTTTCCATTTGGAAATGGACAAGTATGAATGCCATGATATGTTTCCATACATGCACTACATGTGTGTATGCTAGACAAGGCATCAATACATTTTCGGAAATATTGGGAAGCTTGTGTGTGGGGTTGATGTTCTAGAACATATGTTGGAAAGCCCACACGAGTTTGGTTTTGGTTTATATGTGAAGTCTCTCTAAGTATTTTCAGTTTATTTTTGTTTTCATCATTTCTTTAGCTCCTAGATCTAGATAGAGGAGTGGTGATTGAGCTAGTAGTTTCTATATTAATAGTGTCATTGTTCCATCTATATCTTCTTTTTTGGTTTATTTTTGTAGCTTGAATTGTATAGTGTTGGTGATTGTATAGAGTCTTGTTGGAAAGGTGAATGTGGGAATAATTTATATGTGAAGTATTTGATGTCATGCCTTGTTTAAAGAGAACATGCCTTTCTAATGATCTTGAGAGTCCCTCACATGTGGTGTTTGTTGGCATTGTTTGGAACATGGGGCAATTTTGTGTGCCAGATGGAATTTCCTATAAGAGAAAAAATGAACAATTTGTAGTTAAAACTCAGATTTCTTGATAGCACATTTTGTATTTTGTATGTTTGATATGATGTTTTTTTAAGCATATTCCCAAAATAGTTACAAAAGAAATAGATGTAATTTTTAAAATATCTTATAAGTGAATGCATAGGTTGGATTCCCTTGCATATAAATGTTATAATGAACAAAAAAAACTATGAAACATAAACACTTTATATAATATGTATATACACAAAAGTAGGGAAATTACAAGTTGTTGTTTGAAAGAAACAACCATAACACTTTGTGTTCACTATGTAGCCAACAATTCAGGGATACAAATGTTTTGTTTTGGATTTGACACGTGTTCCATTTTATCACATGAAATCACAATGCATTTGATTTGTTTTTTATTGGAAAACATTTCTTCATGCACTACTAGTTTGAACAAGTAACTATGAAAGAACAACTTTCCAAATATGTTTGTTATTTTTTTGGTATTTGCCTCATATT
>ML797657.1:459845-483132 GCA_009831015.1 Picea engelmannii
AAGTCCTTTCCCTTGAGTGGTCGACTTTCAAAAGCCAGGGGCCTTCCTTCTTGCATTAGGACAACACCAATTCCATTTCCCGAGGCATCACATTCCACAATAAAGGTTTTTGTGAAGTATGGAGTGGTCAAGACAGGAGCTTTGCACGTCACTTCTTTAAGTTGTTCAAAAGCTTTAGTTGCCTCTAGAGTCCATGAAAATGCATCCTTCTTAGTTAGTGTCGTTAAAGGTGTTTCTATTCTTCCATAGTGCCGAACAAACTTGCGGTAGTAACCTGTCAAACCCAAAAATCCTCTAAGATTCTTCAATGTTTTGGGAATCGGCCAATCCATCATGGCCTTAATCTTGTTAGGGTCTACCTTGACACCTTCATGAAATACAATATGACCCAAATACTCTTCCTCCTTCACTCCAAAGAAACATTTGGATGGTTTGGCATATAGTTGTTGCTCCTTTAGTAGTTGTAGCACCTTGTCAACATGTCGCACATGATCTTCCCAAGGCTTGATATAGATTAGTATATCATCAAAAAATACTAACAAAAAATTTCAAAGGAAGGGCTTGAAAATGGAATTCATCAACCCTTGGAATGTAGAAGGTGCATTTGTAAGGCCAAAAGGCATGACCAAAAATTCATAATGGCCTTCATGAGTTCAAAATTTTGTTTTTGGGATATCTTCTTCCTTCATTCTAATCTGATTATACCCTGAACGAAGATCCAACTTTGTGAAATAGATTGCTCCATGTAGTTCATCTAAAAATTCATCAATGACGGGAATGGGAAACTTATCTTTAATAGTGATCTTGTTGAGCTCTCTATAATCTGGACACATACACCATGAGCCATCTTTCTTGAATACCATTACCACCGGTGCAGAGTAAGAACTTTGGCTAGGTCTAATAATGCCAACCTCTAACATATCTTCAATCATGCGCTCAATTTCACTCTTATGGGCATAAGGGTATCTATATGGCCTGATGTTAGGAGGAACACTCCCAGGAATTAGGTGAATATCATGATCATGATTTCGAGTGGGTGGAAGACCTTTGGGAATATCTTCAAATACTTTGGAATGCTTATTAATGATCCCTTGGAGATCTAGAGGAATAGACGGTTTAGATGTTTGAACATATAGTGAGCATAGTTGTGCAATAACACCTTGATACCCCTTTTTCAATAATTTTTTCATGCCATTAGAGCTTATCACCTTATCGAGTTTCCCTGTGATACCTCTTAACTCAATTTCTTTTCCTTCCAATGAAAATTTCATGAAAAGATCTTGAAAATTGAAAGCCACTGTTCCTAATGATTGTAACCATTGGATTCCTAGTACAACATCTGCACCACCCATGGGTATATAATTCATTGGACTATTCATTACATATTCCCCCATAGTAAGATTGATCTTATTGCATTTTCCTGAGCAATTGATAGTTCCTCCATCTGCAATCATTACTTGAAACTCTGGTGCTGGATATACAAAGCAATTGAGACCTTTGGCTAATTTATAGTGAATGAAATTATGAGTACTGTCAGAATCAATTAGGACTATTACCTTTTTCGTTTTCATATATCCTTTGATCTTGAGGGTTTGAGGAGTGCTAATTCCAGCCAATGCATTACACGATATCGTGGGAGTCAACTCTTCAAACGAAATTGATTCTAGGTTTTCATCTTGATATGGTTCTTGTTCTTGTTCGTGTTCTTGTTCTTCTTCGTATTCACAATCTATGTAGAATAATTTCTTCTCACCACACTTATGTCCCTTACTGTACTTGTTATCACAATTAAAGCATAAACCTTTTTCTTTTTTTTCCTCCAATTTTTGAGGTGTCAACCTTGTAGGTTGAGGTGTTTTAGAATAAGGAGCATTATTCTCTCTATAGATGTTAGGATCGGTCCTTCTTGTAGCCATAGCCATATTTTTACTTTCAACATTTCTTGCAACCCTAAATGCATTCTCCAATGATTTGGGTTCCCAAAGGCGAACCTCATGTTGAATGTTATCTCTTAAAGTTCCTACGAATACATCAATCAAGTGCTCATCAGGAATATATGTTACCTTTATATTCAATCTTTGGAAGTTCTCAATGTGCTCTGTAGTTGAACCCTTTTGCTTGAGGTTTATCAATTGGCTAAAGAAGGTATTGCTCCTTGTATCCTCATAGTGTGCTATCATTTCTTTCGTGAAAATTGTCCAAGTGACGAGTGATTTTCGATAACAGATCCATCTATACCATACAAATTGATTGTGTTCTAAATATAAAGAAGCAATTCGTACCTTTTGTGTATGTGGCACATTATGTAGATCAAAGAATTTCTCCATCTGAAGTATCCATGTGATAGGGTCCTTGCCATCAAACTTCCTCATATCGATCTTAGGAACGTCGTTGGTCTTCAACCCAAAGTTGGAGTTTCTCCATTCTTGATTCACCTTCCTTGTGTCCTCATCATGAGTTTCATGGGATACATTTTCACTTTCAGGTGTCCTCTCTATTAAGATATTTTTCAATACTTCCAAAATCTCCTCTTTTAAACCATCCATCTTTGCCTCCAACTTAGCTTCCATCTCTTGTAGTTCATCTTTTGTTACTGTCTTGTTTTGTAAACCATTTATGTCCCTACGCATTTCTTCACCTTCATCAAGAGTCCAAGTAGGATTTTCTGGAGGCTTATTTGGTGTAGAAGTTCCCTTTTTTGGTGGCATGTTGGCCAAGTATCACTTTAAACCTTGATTTTGAGGTGGTTCTGCTAGACAATCTTCCTTTTGTTGTATCTAAAAAAATTTGGCCCTTATGAGTATTAAATTTTTCTTTTTTGTAGGTCTCTGATATTTCTTCTCTCCAATGCCACAGGTCTGATCAAAATTGGATGTGCCAAGTGGAATTTACGGGAACTTCCCCACAACTTGTTGATTTTTGGCCTTTCCCGAGAGATATCACTTGTATAGCGTGCCCCACACAAAATAATTGATATAAAATTCTGAAACTCGTACCAGAAATAATACAAATTGTCCACTATCCAATCCAACTAGTCTCACTCAATTTGGATACTCTAGGAAGAAGTTCTGATTGTTTTACCTGGAACACATTCTTGAGACTAGTCAGATATCATATCTTCCACAGGGTGTAACTACAAATGAAAGATTACCCAGAAGCTGAACTTTTTACCACAGATACATTAATAATTTCTTTGAATATCCTCTGGATTTTAGGGTCTGAAACGTTACAAAAACTTTTTTATAGCGCAAATGCCACAATGACTCAGTTCAAGATGATTCCAGAACCCTATATTGCACAGGCTGTATCTCTAAAAGTATAAGGCATCAGCAGCTAAAACTTTAACCCAACGTACCTTGATCCGTCTACTAAATATCCTCTAATCCATTCCTTCTCAAACGTTTTAGAAAAAAAATTATAGCGAAAATTCCAAGGTGTCTCAGATGTAGCAGTGAAACCCCAAGACCTTGATCTCTGATACCATATGTTAGGAACCAAATATCAAAATAGCATAGAAAAACCTCAGAATAAGTAATCAACACCTTGAAAAAGAGATAAATTCAGATAATAAGCCTCTTCGATGGGGCAACCTCCTTATGCCCACATAAATGTTCAATTCCAAGATGATTCAAAATGAAAATGTCTCCTTGGTATATATAGGAGACTAGGAGGTATAATTACAACTAATGGAATAAATCCGACATAAATAAAA
This sequence comes from Picea engelmannii, assembly GCA_009831015.1. Taxonomy (NCBI): domain Eukaryota; kingdom Viridiplantae; phylum Streptophyta; class Pinopsida; order Pinales; family Pinaceae; genus Picea; species Picea engelmannii. Next base: position 463,558 of record ML797657.1, read on the forward strand.
TAACATTACTAATGTAATATGCCCCAATTAAGGGGTAATGAGCGACTATTTAGGGATTAACATGCCCCTCCCCTTGAAACAAGTGTTGTCTGCAATGCTTGAGTAAATATGGATGCTTCTATATAAAAGACTCATCTTCCCAAGTGAAATCTTCAGTTGGTAGTTTCCTCCATTTAATGAGATACTCTGAAATGGATTTGTTCCTCAGCTGGCGAATTCTTGTGTCAGTGATGGCTTCAGGCTCCAATTTGATTTTTCCTTCCTCGTCAAGTTCTGGAAATATAGTTTGAACTGGGATCTTGTCCCCTATAACCTTCTTTAAGAATGAAACATGGAAAACTAGGTGTACTCGTGAAGATGCAGGCAACTCCAACTTGTATGCCATAGTACCAATCTTTTGCAACACCTTATAAGGGCCATTGTACTTTGGTGATAATCTATTATCCTTCTTAGCTTGCTTGAGGGACATTTGTTTGTATGGTTGTAGTCTTAAAAAAACCCAATCCCCTACTTCAAAACTTATTTCACTACGATGTTGATATGCTTGTTGTTTCATGCGATTATGTGCCATGGTCAGGTTGTCCTTTAATATTTGGAGAACTTGTTGTTGATGCTCGATGTGATCTTCCACTGCTTGAGCTTAGATTTTTCTTTTAGATAAGAAGTGATGGAAGGAGGGTGGTATCCATAGATTGCCATAAATGGTGTCATTTTTGTTTTAGTATGAAAGGAAGTGTTATACCACAATTCTTCCAAGGGTAACCATTTGAACCATTGTGTTTGTTTATCAGAGACAAAGCAACAAAGGTATCCTTCCAAACATTTGTTCACTATCTCGGTTTGTCCATCAGATTGAGGATGATAGGATGAGCTATGAGCCAATTGAGTACCCAAACAAGAAAATAATTATGTCCAAAAATGTCTAGTGAAGATGGGATCTCTGTCACTTACAATAATCTTTCAGTTGTCATGTAGCTTTTGAACTGTCTCCATGAATGCAGTGGAAACTGTACTAGCTTTGAAGGGATGAGAGAGTGCACAAAAGTGTGCATACTTGGTCAATCTATCAACAATCACCATGATCACCAATCACTCTATGGATACCACCCTCCTTCCATCACTTCTTATCAATGCCTTGAAAAAGAGATAAATTCTGATAATAAGCCTCTTCGAGGAGGCAACCTCCTTATGCCCACATAAATGTTCAATTCCAAGATGATTCAAAATGAAAATGTCTCCTTGGTATATATAGGAGACTAGGAGATATAATTACAACTAACAGAATAAAGCCGACATAAATAAAATAACATTACTAATGTAATATGCCCCAATTAAGGGGTAATGAGCCACTATTTAGGGCTTAACATGATAGAGAAAATGATGAGCCTCCAATGGCCATTGTAGAAGAAGAGATTCCAACAGAGCCAATTATCGTTTCGTTGGCCTCCCTTTTGTACACTTTTCCAAACCCCCATGAACCGCCAAGCACTAGCCATTATGTCCCCGTTGCAGCTTGTACCTCGTACAAGGCGACTTTCATAGCTCAGGAAGAAACATCGTCGATCGACCGCCCAATGGAGACCCCCCACCTCCCTCCTTAGTTCTGGACCAGGACTCACTCTCCACTTGTCTCCTCATGCCAGAACATTTGAAACCCATCTTTGAGATGCGCAGGGATATGTAGGATCAACTACAAATGAATACCTTGCTCAACATTTGTCTCAACATTTTGTACGATGCACTCTCTGGATCATAGAGTCAACAACGGTGCCCAACTTGTGAGCAATCGTTCATTTTCACTCCCAATGGTGGAACTCATGGCGGCACAAGTTTCACCAGTTCATCCAATGCTTAGTCCTCTTTATTTAACCTCCATGCACTATTTTTGCAAAAATCCTGTAGAAGTTTACATTTTCATGTTCAGAATTCTCTCCCCTTGCTCAGATAGTTTAGACATTAAAAGTTGTTGCCACCTGCTCTGATTTCCATTTGTTTGGCGGAATAGGTGGCGGTTTTTTTCCTTGGTCCAAACAGAACATCAGGTATCCACTTGTTCTGGTTTCCACTTGTTTGGAAGAGCAGGTGGCAAACCTCCAGACATGGTTTTGTTATGTATGATTACAACAAAATTTTGAGGCAATAAAACTTTTTGTTTATAAAAAAAAACTATGCCTTTACTGGGTTTTCGTTGAGATTTTTTTAATTCCTCGAAATTCGTTTTCTCTACTTGACCCTGCTTTGGTAGACCTCTCAACATGAGCTTTAAGACCATTTTTAGCTAAGCTATGTTTTGGTTCATATTGCAATGTGTCTTTCATGCTATCATATAATATTCCAAATCCTTTAGAGAATGGGTCGGTTGTATGAAAAGAAGAGATGAATATTATTTAGGTCTCAGAGATACTAAATTTCTTAGCAAGTTCCTCTTTTATCTCTGGCCTTGAAAGGTTTCCCTTTCTAGGATGGATAACATGGATTTGAAATTGTCTTCTATGTAGTTGGAAGTCATCAACAAGATGTTGAATGCAAATTGTATGTCGTGTTAGTGGGTCCTCCATTGCTAAGTACATCAATTGTTTTTAAATGTGAATATGTGTATCTGAAATACGGTCAAAACAATGTAAACATCATATTTATTTTTTATTTTTTTTGGAAATGCAAAAAATGTGTTTTTAAAAGCTATAGTTAAAGGAGAATAGAAAGAATACTCAAGCAAAACAATGAAGAATATGGGCAAGAATTGATGTGTAAAAATAAATATGGTGGATTGAACTTGAAATAGAGTTGAATAAATATTCATAGATTTCGTAAAAGAAAAAGAAGAAACTAATAGTGTTGGTTATGTTTATCAATATTGAGTGGGATCTATTTGGGATTAAAATATGTAACTTAAGATGTATAATAGTGTATATGATTGATGGTGGGTCCCTCGTTAGATGGGGTCAATGAAATTTCCATTTTCAGTCTACCATCCAACTTGGGATGTGTAAGGGGGGCTTCATAAGTCCACACAACCCTTACTCCTGACGTAAGATAGCATTTCTCACCCATCAAATTCCAAGTTTGAGTAGCACTGTCAAATGCTACTCTGTAATGTTTCCATCAACCTAACAAAGAATACTAAACTAAGGACTATTTAAGTAACATGTTGATTTCAGGGATATTGGAGAGCTTTGAAGTAAACGAAAAAAAAATAACGACTATTTAAGTTTCATGTTGATTTTAGGAATATTGGAGAGTTTTGAAGAAAAAAGAATAAAGTTTATATTGAACATGTATAAAGTTAATATAAGAAATTTATATATTTTGAAAATTAAGTAAAGCATCAAAATTAGTGAATATACAATAAAAATAAATAAAAATTAAACAATTAAACAATTTCATTATAAAACTTTATATAAATTTTAGCAGAATATTTTTTGTTTATGATAAAGAATGAAATTGGCTTTTAAGTCAATAAAATTTTATTTTATCTATAAATGAAGTATAACTAAATATCCACCATATTTTCATAAAAGTCAATTCTAAAATCTAAATCTGAAAATCCAAGTCTCAAAGTGAGGGAAAGAAATGTTGAAGCTAGTCAAGACGATATGTTGTTTAAAGATAAAAGAATTGTGTTGGATGGTTCATGGATAACTAATGGAGGATCCATTGAATAGTATCCATGAATAATGTATAAAAATGATCTTTCAGATGGAGAGTCTTCTATTTGGTACCAACCATGATCGGCAACTGCTCATATGCAAGGGAAGGAGCCAATTGCATGGTTCAAAGACACAAAACCACAATCTCAAATAGATGGATATGAAGAAGAAAATTTGAAGTTGTATAGTAAAGAGAAATTGGAAAAAAAATGAGTTTGGTTTGACGAATAAGACATCAAGACAAATGTGAATATCCCCATAGTAAATGGTTTGAGTAAATGAAGAAGTAATATGAATTAGAGGATTTGATTTTAGGCATTGATTATGTCAATAGGTTAAGGTAACATCATGCTAAATTACAAAGTGGACAAATATGGATAGGAAAAAAAAAAACCGAGTTCAATTTTGATTTGGATTTGGAGCTAGAAAATGAGTTTAGGGTTAATAAGAGTCTTCCTATATCCAAGTATCATATATTAAGGAGCAATTATTATCCTATTGTTAGAAGAAAGATAAGAGGTTTAATTTTTTCAATTTTAATTGGAAAATCCTTTTTACTTTCCCTCAACCCTTTCACTTTGCCCTTTCACTTTGATTTATTCTCTTTGAATTCCAAGTATTTAACTTTTTTATATAACATTTTGTTCTAAATTATGGAGTTGGGCATAGCCTAAAACAAGTGAAATGATGGATTCTATAGTTTCATGCTTGTTTGACAAAGCCCCTTGATTTGTGTTAGCAAGAGTGATAACTTGGGTGATGGCTCTTGTGGCAAGAGTATGTCACCATTTTCCATTGCCTCTCTCCCCAACTTAGCCAAACAACTCTTGCACTTGATTCTAATTTAAATCCCCATCAAATTATCTATATATGCCAAATCTAGATCTCATTGCATCACTCGTAATAAAATAATTTTTGCATTTCCATACCAAACCTACACTAAAGTATAGATTTTTATATCCTAATTAAACCTTATTATCACAATATGCTTTAAAGCAAATATTTTTAAACTTTATTTTTCCAAAAAAAACACTTCATTAACATAAAGCAAGTAAATCAAAAAACTTATTGACATAATGAAAATTAAGCTAATCCATTTATATACCATAAAAAAAACATGATTGTGTACACAATTTATTCCAAGTCAAATCAAAATATGTAAAACCTATTCAAAAGAAAATGAATATTTTACAATAATTATTTGTATTAATTGAAGGCATGAATTCTATCCTTGTATAATGTCTTATAATTAGGAAAGGAGACAAAATAAATTATGATACATAGGTCTTGGTGTTCTAGTGCAAGGTGTAACTCATATTTAAGGTTGGGAAGTTTCAATGGATTATAAGTGAAGGTATTTTTAATTTGAATCTTGTTTAGTTGAATAAAGAAATAAAGAATTTAATAGTATGGAAAAAAAAAGTAAATGGTGTTTAACTAGATTGGCTAGAAAAAGTTTGTTTGTTTATTATGTAATCTAACATAGAAAATACAAATAATGAAATAAAAGACAAAACATATCAATATATATATCACAAGTAGATGTCTTATTAACATGTAGATGTAACCAAAATAGATATCTTAAATAAGGAAGTTTTCAAAATTTGAAATTACAATTACCTTTAAGATATTAATTAAAAAATAAATAAAATGATTTTGCAGTTAACTTAAATTTATATTAGTTTTTCAATTTCAATTATTTTTTCCTCTATTTCATAGTATTGAATTTTTTTTACTCGCTTCCCTTGCTATATGTCATAGTTGCATATTAAACGGATAAATCTAATTCTATATCCTTATGTTCTTCCATCTTAATAGAAAGACACATTGTTTACTTCTTTGTTTGTGAGAGATTGACACGTTCAAGGAGAGATGGGATTATAGTTGCATATTAAACGGATAAATCTAATTCTATATCTTTATGTTCTTTCAAAGACAAACTGTTTGCTTCTCTGTTTGTGAGAGATTGACACGTTCAAGGAGAGATGGGAAAATATCCTTATTTTCTCAACAATAATTGATATTTTATGTTTGGCTTAATCCTTTCATAAATTCGTCAATCTACCTCTATTTTAAGAACCTTCTTCCATTGAAACACAATAAACTAGCACAGTCACAAGTCACTTGTGGTTGGTGAACTTGGAAATAACCGAGTTTTGGGTATATATTAAATAACTGACGCGGTAAAAGCTTCAGGCAGGAAAATCCCGCCTAGTAAATAATAGTTGTAGTAAAAATAGTGGCTAGTGAACTTGGGCTCTCTAGAAAATGAAAAGTTAATCACTCAGAGGTGGCAATAAGCTATCATAGTAAATTTCAAATATGATTAAGTAAAAGTAAAAAAATAAGCATGTAAATGGATGTCTTTATAATAGTGAGGAAGTTAGTGGTTGAAATCAGAATCATTGATTTATTGGGACGACTAAGAATATTCCAGCAATATTTAATCTTGTCCATACAAAACTGATTAAACACTAAAAACATATTAAATGTGCCCATTGTCAATAGATGTACACCTTTCGGCATAATTAATTCTTCATATATAAAGAATATGAGAAGGTACATTACATTAAAAGTTGTAATTGCTTGAGAGTGTCAATTTCATCTATATTTAGCAAGTGTGAATTTGGCCAAACGCTTATGCCAATGCTGCAGCCATGACGTCCTTGATCTGCTCCTCCATCTGAACTCTCTTACAATTACAATATTATTACCCAAAATTGCAATTAAAGAATAAAAAAATAACTTTATACAACAAAAATAATAAAAATTGAAATAATTGATTAAAAATCATGTATTCATGATTTGTATAACCATCTCTATTTATCAAGTAAAAATATATGAGACACTTATTGATATGAGACATGTTTCATTTGCTTGTTAAGAAACTCCAAAATAGACATTGTCTCCATTTGATTCCATTTTTTTTTTAATTCTTAAAAAAATTAAAAAATTAAAAAAAAATGGAATCAAATGGAAACAATGTATACTTTGAAGTTTCTTTATTAAAAAATTAAAGAATTAAAAAAAAAAAATGGAATCAAATGGAAACAATGTATACTTTGAAGTTTCTTTATTAAAAAAAAAACTGGAATCAAATGGAGACAATGTCTATTTTGAAGTTTCTTAATAAGCATTTGGAAAATGTCTCGTATCAAATAAGTATCTCATATATTTTTACTTTTACTTTTAATTGATAAAATCATGCATAAATGATTTTTAATCAATTAATTTAATTTTTACTACTTTTATTATACAAGGTGATTTTTTTATTCTTTAATTGCAATTTTGGATAAAAGTGATGTAATTGTAGGAGAGCTTAAAAGTGGTGTAATTGTAGGAGAGCTTAGATGGAGGAGAAAATCAAGGATGTCATGGCCGCAGCTTAGGCAAAAGCGTCTGGTCAAATTCACAGCTTACTAAATATAAAGGAAGTCGACACTCTCAAGCAGTTACAACTTTTATTGTAATGTACATTCTCATATTCTTTATATCTGATAAATTAATTTATGGTGTTTCAGTGGAAGAAGGTTCTTAAAATAGGTAGATTGACGAATTTATGAAAGGATTATGCTTGGATTTGTGAAAATGGACACTATTAGGATTATGTTAAATATGTTGGATACGGGCTCGTGGGTAGTAGGTAATTCAATGGGAAAAAATGTTAATAATTTAATAATGCAAGAATATAATAATAATAGACATAACAACATTATCCTTCAAATTTTATATTATCCTTCAGAGTTTATATTGTTCTTCATAAAAGAATACGTAGGCCTTAATGGATTTACAAGAGTCACAGTAGGCCTTGAAATTTTATATTGTTCTTTCAAAGCGAATGGCCCAAAACTTTTCAGGCTTAATTTATTTTATGGCAAATTGGAATGAATCATGAGATTAGGAAGCTCACGCTCAGTTTAACCTGGCATTTGTTCATAATGCTAGAAAGGTTGGGTTTATGAGCAAATTTAGGAGCAAAGAAGAGAAATTCAATCAGTTGTTTTTACATAAGAACAATTATGAATAGAAAATAAAGTAAACACTTATTACGAATAGAAGAGAAGGTAAATAATGTGAGGTGCAAATTGTTACAAATATGTGAAAATGAGAGAAAAAATGACATGAAAGGAAAATAAGATTACAAGCATATGTAAAAAAAATTGGCCTACCTGAGGCACGTTTGCCAGAGAAACTTATCTTCAAATCTATCCAGAGAGAAATGAAGAATAATGTAGGCAAAGCAAAGGTTTGATAATGTAAATGGAAATTGTCCTTCAAGATGCTTTATATAGAAAAATGGTGAAGATCACACAATCAACTTAAGTGGTTGTGTAAACGGACTTCTTGATTATGTGCAATAGTTACACTTTGCTGTCACACTGAGATTTGATTGCCATCCTCAATTGCCTCAGGTAGTTTTAAATGTGATGACAAGATTTGTAAATGTGTTGTCAAGTTCTTTAAATGAAAGCCTTAAAATCCTTCATTAAAATATAGGAAGTAAGAAGTGTCAGAAATTGAAGTTGATTGGTTGGTTTCGTGCAACCTGAGGGACTACATGTAGATCTAGAATCATTGTCACAAAATCATGCACATACATCCCATGCCCATGGAAAAAGAATTAATCAAAACATTATGCATGTACATCAAGTTTAATAAAGATGGTGAATTCTAATTGGAAAACGACAAACAACTAAAGCTCAAGATGAATGTCCCCTTAAAAGAATACCTTCAACTTAAAAATAACGTTGTGTAAAAACTTATATAAACCTATAGTAAAATAAATGTTTAACAAATACCTCATTTTTAAATGTACTTTATCTCTATATAAAAATGATTAATCTCGTTTTTTTAAATAAACTTGACCATTTTAAAATACAGGTTGTTTGTACACACTTTTCACACATCATCATGGCCTCACAACATTATGTAATTAAATTTTATAGTTATGTGTTTTTAGGGTTGGAAAATTTTTAATATCTAATTATATATTATTAGTCTTTACTAAAGCAGCAAATCTAAAGCAGGGAAGATAGCCATCACTTATGTTGGTCAAACAAAATTGATTCATTTAGGTTTTCTTTAAAACCCGAAGTTTGCTAAAGGTTTTTAATTTTTTTATTAAATTTATTTTTTGAAATTTAAAAAAAAACAAAATTTAAAAAAAAACAAAATTTAAAAAATTAGTAAATTATTTTCTAATTGATTGTAAGGCTAGATTTGACTAAATAGCCATGCCTCGACGTGACCTTTATTTTAAAAAAATTAATAATAAAATTTTTAAAATTAATAAATTATTTTCTAATTGATTGTAAGGCTAGATTTGATTAAATAGCCATGCCTCGACGTGACCTTTATTTTAAAAAATTAATAATAAAATCAAATAAAATTTTAGAAAAAACTTAAATTGCCACATAGCCCCATTGCATTAAACATTCATTTATTTATGATTCTGACATTTTTGTTCGCTCTGTTTTTTACGGCAATTGAAATCTGTTTTGGTACACTGAGCTAATTTGAAAGCACATTTATAATGCGACTTAAGTCGTAGGATAATTTCTAAGTAGTGAATTGCTGAGGATAATTTTTAAGGAACCATTTCTAATACAATAAAAAGATCATTGGAAATAACATAACTCTATTTCTGTTCTAAGACTTTTGTGACCATTGTTTTGATGTTTTAAGACTTTTGCAACCATTGTTTTGATGAGATATTTTTTTCGGATTCATCGTATTGATTTTTTATATTTGACGTTTCAAACCAAACCAATATGGTCCATTATAAGGAAAAGTAGTATGAGATATGAAGGAAAAAAGATATAACAAGTGTAAATAAATACCTGAAAAGTTATTATGAAGGGTTGACTTATAAAAAATGAAATCAAGAAATATAAAACCTAAAAAATATTATTTATTAAGAGCCGACTTATTAAAAATGAAATTAAGAAATATAAAATCTAGAAAAATTATTTATTAATTAATTTCTAGAATGAGTCATTGTGGTTAGTGTTGGGATCCAATTTTGACTAATTTTCCATCCATCATCTTTGTTTATATTGTTAGGTTGCTTTTCAATTTCGATGGCTTCTCTGAATTTCCTATTGTGATAGTGATCTATCTTGGCAATAATTTTGGCGTCTTCAATACAAATGTGATGTTTAGTTTTGTCTGAATGTTCTGCCAAGGCTGAGGAACGAGTGTGATTGTGTTTGATGTCAACGGCATGTTCTTGAATCCTAATTCTAAAGGAGTGACCTGTTTCTCCTATGTATTGTTTACAACACGAGCACGGGATCATATAGACACCCTTTTGTTCGATGGGATCAACATGGTATTTGACTGACCTAAGGGAATTCATGATAATGTTTAAGGGTTTGAAAGTTGCCCCAATGCTTTTCTTCTTCAAAATCCTAGGAAGCTTGTCTGTTGTCCCTTGTATGTAGAGTAAGAAAACCCATATTTATTTGTTTGTTCTTTATTTCTAGGTGTTTTAGTGGCATTTCGAAAGGATTTAATCACCTGATGTTTTTTATAGCCGTTATCCTTGAAAACATTGAGGAGATGGTTTTTCTCTTCGTCAAAGTGTTCATCATCAGAGATTCTAAAGGCCCTAGTAGCTAGGGTGTTGAGAACCCCTAATTTTTTGGCAGGGTGATGATGGGAATTGTCATGAAGGTATTGTTTGGTGTGATTTTTCTTCCTATAAACTTGGTGGGATAAGGATCCATCTGGTCTTTTTGTGACCCTAACGTCTAGAAAAGGAAGATTGCCTTTATCTTCAACCTCCATAGTGAATTTGATGTGATCAAATTGTTTATTGAGGTGACTCACAAATTCATTTAATTTGTCACAATCATGGGGCCAAATGACAAAAGTATCATCGACAAACCTATTCCAGTATTTAGGTTGGAAGGGTGAGGAGATAAGGGCTTTGCTTTCCAAATATTCCATGAATAAATTAGCTATGGTGGGAGAGAGGGGGGATCCCATAGAAACCCCACAAATTTGTTCATAAACGTCGCCCTAGAAACTAAAAAATGTTGATTTCAAACATAACTCAACTAAGTTAGCGGTACCTAGTTCAGTGATGTTCTTGATGACCTCCATAGCTCCGTCAATGGAAATTTTAGTAAAGAGAGAAACAACATCAAAGATTACGAGGGTGTTATCCTTGTCCAATTTGATGTTTTTGATCTTGTTTACAAAGAAGGAGGAATCTTTAACAAAGGAGCTAGTATTGTCGACTCTAGCTACTAAGTACAGAGTATTTAGAAATAAATTTAGAATATTAAATATAGTGTATTTACAAACAATATAAAACTCAAAATCCATAATGAATTATATTGCAATGTGATCATTTAATAAAAATAATAATTGAAGATTGTGATAAAGTTAGTTTTTAAATCTGAAAAGTATTTACAAGCATAATTTGGAGAAGAAATTAATTAGGATATTGTTGAGGTTAGTTGCTAACTTCGAGGAAAACCTATCAGCATAATTTAGAAAAAAAATATTATAAAAGCATATGGTCTTATGTTGCAATATGATAATTTAATAATTATTGAAAATATTGATAAAGCTAGAAATTGAATTTCAGAAGTATTCACAAAAGTTTATAAATAACAGAGAACATTGAATTTTAGAAATATTCACAAACGTTTATAAATAACAGAGAAGAGGCACTTAAATTATTAACCTTTGTTGTGATATGTGTATTTAATGGCTACCAAAAATACAAAAATATATTACTACTAGAAGTTAAGGATTATCAATAAATACTCCCTATTGAGTGGTAGGGAAGCCACCTGCTTCAGGGCTCCTATCTTAGCTAAGTCGACATGTGTCCTCCCCTCTAACCATTGTTTTTCCTCCTCCTCCCACTTGTAACTAGCCTTCCTGTGCTATTAATGATTGACCCTCCTACACGTACCACCCGACCTCCAAATTTAAATGGGCGCAACGTCCTTCCTTGCCGAGAGATCCTTCTCAGTCGACGTGCTCAGTCCTGGACTGTCCTTTGTATCAAACTCTCTAGTTTCATCATGGCCTATGTTATCACCTCTATGAACAATCATTACTATGGCCATAATAATTCTCTCCTCAGCATGATTACCCTCGCAATGGCTAGTCTCCTTACTCCATCTCCCCATCAGGCTTATCCCAATCTCACTCCTTTACCACTGCATGATCTTGTTCACTTTGATACTCACCTGAACTCTCGTGCTCTTATCCTTCTAACATCCTTCTATCCTTCTGCAAATCCCATGTTCGCAAATCCCATGGAAAGAGGTAATCGCTCCTGTCGCTCCCAAGGAGGCTCCTCGGGTCAACAAAGAGGGCACTATGGTTCCTTTCTTGTTGTAACAGTTGAGAGCTTGGCAGAGTCATACCACGTCCACACCCCTCCCCAAATTCAATTCAATATAAACCTTGTTGAATCCGATGTTCATGTCCTTATGCACTTCGTCACAGATGAAGAGGTTCATCCAGACATTCATTCTTAGGTCCCAAACACTGGGGGAATCCACTCTCGTAAGTCCCACTATATGAAGACCATAGAAATATAATGGAAAATAAAATTGTTGGTAGGGCGAGCTCTAGGAAAGATGACAAAGAGGAAATTATGCTCCAACTCGATGAGTTGCAGATGCAGATTTGACTTTTGGACCATAAAATGAACTTGTTGGCTCGGAAAATTGCAACAATCGACCTCTCGATGATGGAAGAGCCTCAACCCCAGGTGCATGAGACGAAGGGTCCTTCTCCTCCTTAGTATTTTTCATGAATAATTGGTTTCTTAATAAGTTGGTTTACGTTGAAGTTCGAGGTTTTTGTGCTAAATAGGTCTAGCTAGGAAATTACACAGAACAATTTTTTGTTGTATTCAAAGTCCTAGGAGTAGCTATTGTCAATCCTTTAGATTCAAAAGACAGATCTTTCATAAAACTTAAGACAATTTATTGCATTAATGTTGGTCTAGTTTCCCTTGTGGCAAGCTAGCAACATGATTTTTGTTATATTTTCCAATGGCAATATAAATAGATCGGGATTATTAACCCAAAAAAAAAGATTATTAATAAATACAATTGAAGATAAAATATTGAATAAATAAAAACAAATATGAGAAGTATCCACAAAATTTTATAAACAACTGAGAAGAGGCATCTAAGTTATTAACCTTTATTTTGATATGTGTATTTAATGGCTACCAAAAATAGAAAAATATATTATTGCTAAAAGCTAAGGATATCAACAAATACAATTGAAAATGAAATATTGAATAAAAAGAATTAAAGATGTTTTAACATGACTACATACCATTTAAGGGTACAAATGAATCTAGCTAATAAATTTATGCGTTTAGCCTCTCTTGTAAATGACTCATTGCCTTAAGAATTTCTATTCCTTGTCCAGAAATGATTCATCTGCCTAAATTGTAAGCTCTTCACATATGCGTAACGTCTATGTCTCTGGTACATGACCTCACAATATTTTGGTGTTGAAAATTGTGAACCGCCACTGTCATCTTCTATGCAAACCTAGTTGTAGTGTAACTATTGTCGAGAGAGAATCCAATCAACGAAGACAGAGGTTTCCGCTGAAGAATAGAGGAGAAGGGAAGCATATAGGATTTTATCCACAAAGGAAGAAAGGTTCGGACAAGAGGATGTTCTTCATCGACCTCGTCTTCTTCCATACTGCTCTCCTTCTTCATATGTGCTCATTCTCACTTTTGTATAACCTACGATATCGATGCGCTCTATGCAAAAGGTACCAAGTGGCATCATATCCTATTGACCATCTCGAGCTCAGGATTATTGAAGTTCGATATGAAACCTACGCACTAGCCAACTGCGCGACCTTTAAACCCTATTTTGACTCTATTTTCATCCACCATATTCAAGAACTTCCCGATCAACAGTGGCACATATTCGACCCTCTTCACTGCCTCCTGAGCCATTGTCAATTCTTCCCTTACATTTTTCATACTCTCGTCGAAGATCCATACTTCATCTTCCAGGGTTAATTTGGTATGTACGCGCAGGAGTACTTGCTCTTCCTTGCTTACTCATGATGCCTATAGTGATGGAAAGATTGGTAACCACAAGGCTAGAGAGAAATGACATGAATTATAAGTTGGTGATAAAATAATGTTGTTGGACAAGAATCGTGCTCTTTCTTCCTGTGGAAATAAGAACATGATGCCATTCTGCAAAATTATATGGAAATTCATCGTGCTCTTTCTTCCTATGGTTACCTTGGTATCATACTTAGCCCTTCTACACCTACCTACAGTTTTCTTCTACAAGAACATTTTGCAAAGGCACGTAGGTACTCATTCACGGGCAAGGTGGGAATATCATCGAGGGCATGGTGGGAAGGCTAAAGAATTTTCTTGTTCAATTGAGGCATTAGATTTCCACTTCGTCACATAAGGCAAAGGACTAGGATTTGTAATGCTAGGAAAAATGACAGTCGGAGTTGTGCATACGACATTGGCACACACATGGTGCAGAGTTTGGGGAAAAAATTGAATGAAATTTAAGAGCAGGAGGAAAAGATACGCCAACCTTTATGGAAAGTCTGTAGGATAGGAATGATGAATAAATACCTAAACATTCTTACTTGCAAACTATAAATAGTAAACAGTAAAGAACGAATACGAATGAAACTATGGTATTGAAACTTACTCGTCAATGATGAACGACATAATCGCAGGTCCAATTGCGAGTGCAGGATTTCAACCTTGCAAAGTGGAACAACATGTCCTGGAATTACCCAGGATTTGCATTTTAGGTTCTGGAACTTTTTCTTTATAACCTACTGAAATATGTCACCGATAAATATGGATAATGCATGACAATGGTGTGCAATTTTGTTGGAGCTTGGTTACCATTGTATCATACTTAGCCCTTCTACACCTACATCCAGCTTTCTTCTACAAGAGCATTTTGCAAAGGAAACAAGCTTGACATCATATTTCCATGTGAAATACATGGGTTTGATTCCCGTAGGGGATAGGTAGGTACTCATTCCCAATAAAGGTGGGAATATCATCGAGGGAAAGGTGGGAAGGCTAAAGAATCTCCTTATTCAACTGAGGCGTTAGATTTCCACTTCGTCACACACAACAAAGGACCGAGATTTGTAATGCTAGAAAAAATTACAATCGGAGTTGTGTAGATGACATTGGCATGCACATGGTGCAGAGTTTGGGGAAAAAATTGAAGGAAAATTTAAGAGCAGGAGGAAAAGATATGACAACCTCTATGGAAAGTCTGCAGGATAAGAATGATGAATAAATACTTAAACATTCTTACTTTCAAACTTTAAACAACAAACAGTAAACAACAAATATGAATGAAACTATGGTGTTGAAACTTACTCGTCAATGATGAACGACAGAATCATAGGTCCAATTGTGGGTGCATGATTTGAACCCTGCAAAGTGCAAAAAAAGATCCAAATATGGGTGCAAGACTCCAACCTTGAAAAGTTGAAGAAAGCAACAAACCAATGAGAAAGCACCAACAGGTCCAATTGCAGGTGTAGGACTTCAACCTTGAAAAGTTGAACCAAACAACAACAGGCAACAACCAATGAACCAACGAACTAGTGAAAAACCAGCAACTAGTGAACCAGTAAAGAATATATGTATCTTCAATTATGAATAAATTACATTCCAAACATAGAAGAAATATGAAACATATGATGACTATGCGAGTGGCGATGGACAACAATATTTCCCAAATTCACTGCAAGATTGTATGCAAAAATTGGAGGAAAAATGTACTCTGACAGGCCTATTTAAGTAAAAATTTAAGGTTGCCAGGCATGTTTAAGGGCCTTGCACTATGTAAACATTTAAGTTGTCAGACCTATTCAAGTATCTCAAAAAGAGTGTTAATGCTCAAAACATTCGGTATGTAAACATTTCAATAAAAATAAAAAATTAAAAAATTAAAAAAGAGTGTCGATGCCCAAAACTTTGGATATCTAAACATTTAAAACATTGGGAATAACAAAGCTGGCAATAAGACTTCTAATCTATACTCCAATGAGATGATGACAAATAATTGTATTTTATTATATAAAAAATAATGGTTTCTATTCTCTAGTTCTAACAATAGAGATTGTGCAACAATTTATAGTCAAAGGGCAAGTTAACATGAAGTCAACAATTTATCGATCTCTATAGTCCCTCTATGCCTTCGGCGAGGATTAATAAAACTACATAGTGATCATTGAAAATAATATAACTCTAGCTACTAAGTATAGAGTATTTATAAATGAATTTAGAATATTAAATATAGCGTATTTACAAACAATATAAAACTCAAATCCATAATGAATTATATTGCAATGTGATCATTTAATAATAATTGAAGATTGTGATAAAGTTAGTTTTTAAATCTGAAAAGTATTTACAAGCATAATTTGGAGAAGAAATTAATTATGATATTGTTGAGGTTAGTTGCTAACTCCGAGGAAAACCTACCATCATAATTTAGAAAAAAATCTTATAAAAGCATATTGTCTTATGTTGCAATATGATAATTTAATAATTATTGAAAATATTGAAAAAGCTAGACATTGAATTTCCGAAGTATTCACAAAAGTTTATAAATAACAAAGAACATTGAATTTTAGAAGTATTCACAAAAGTTTATAAATAACAGAGAAGAGGCATCTAAATTATTAACCTTTGTTGTGATATGTGTATCTAATGGCTACCAAAAATACAAAAAGATATTACTACTAGAAGTTAAGGATTATCAACAAATACTCCATATCGGGTGGTACGGAAGTGACCGACCTCGGGGATCCTATATTGGCTAAATCGACATGCGTCCTCCCTTTCGACCATTGTTTTTCCTCCTCCTCCCACTTGTACCTAGCCTCCCCGTGCTATTAATGATTGACGCTTTTGTGCGTACCACCCAACCTCCAAATTTAAATGGGTGCAATGTCCTTCCTTGTCAGGAGATTCTTCTCAGTCAACGTGCTCAGTCCTGGATTGTCCTCTGTATCAACCTCTCTAGTTTCATCATGGCCTCTGTTATCACCTCTCTGACCAGTCATTACTATGGCCATAATAATTCTCTCCTCAACATTATTACCCTCGCAATGGCTAGTCTCCTTACTCCATCTCCCCATAGGGTTTGGCCCAATATCATTCATTTACCTTTTCATGATCTTGTTCACTTTGATACTCACCTGAACTCTCGCGCTCTTATCCTCCTAACTTCCTTCTATCCTTCTACAAATCTCATGTTTGCGGCTCCCATGGCAAGAGGTAATCACTCCCGCCGCTCCCGGGGAGGCTCCTCGGGTCAGCAAACAGGGTGCTTTGGTTCCCTCCTTGTTGCAACAGTTGAGAACTCGGTAGAGTCATACCACGTTCACACCCCTCCCCAAATTCAAGCCGAGATAAACCTTGTTGAATATGATGTTCGTGTCCTTAGGCACTTCGTCACAAATGAAGAGGTTCATGCAAACATTCGTTCTTGGGTCCCAAACAGTGGGGGAATCTACTCTCGCGAGTCCCATTATCTGAAAACCATATAAATATATTGGCAAATGAAATTGTTGTTAGGGCGAACTCTAGCCAATTGGAAATATGACAAAGAGGAAATTATGCTCCAATTCAACGAGTTGCAGATGCAGATTCGACTTCTAGACCATAAATTGAACCTGTTGGCTCAGAAAATTGCAGTAATCGACCTCTCGACAATGGACGAGCTTCAACCCTAGGTGCATGAGATGAAGGGTCCTTCTCCTCCTTAGTTTTTTTCATAAATAATTGGTTTCTTAATAACTTGGTTTACGTTGAAGGCCGAGGTTTTTGTGCTAAGCCTCAAATAGGTCTAGCTAGGAAATTACATAGAAAAGTTTTTTGTTGTATTCAAAGTCCTAAGAATAGCTATTGTGGGTCCTTCAGACAATTTACTACGGTAATGTTGGTCTTGTTTCCCTAATGGCGGGCCAACAATAAGATTTTTGTTATATTTTCCAATGGCAATATAAATAGATCGGGATTATTAACCCAAAAAAATTATTAACAAGTACAATTGAAGATAAAATATTGAATAAATACAAACGAATACGAGAAGTATCCATATAAACAACTGAGAAGAGGCATCTAAGTTATTAACCTTTGTTTTAATATGTGTATTTAATGGCTACCTTTGTTTTGATATGTGTATTTAATGGCTACCAAAAATAGAAAAATATATTATTGCTAAAAGTTAAGGATATCAACAAAAAGCTATTGACCTTTGTTTTGATATGTGTATTTAATGGCTACCAAAAATAGAAGAATATATTATTGCTAAAAGTTAAGAATATCAACAAATACAATTGAAAATTAAATATTGAATAAAAAGAATTAAATATGTTTTAACGTGACTATATAGCATTTAAGGGTGCAAATAAAGCTAGCTAATAAATAAAACTAGCTACTAACAAATAAAGCTAGCTAATAAATTTATGCGTTTAGCCTCTCTTGTAAATGACTCATTGCCTTAAGCATTTTCATTCCTTGTCTAGAAACAATTCATCTCCCTAAATGAAATCTCTGCCCATCTACATAACATCTATGTCTCTGCTACATGACCTCACAATATTTTGGTGTTGAAAATCGTGAACTGCCACTGTGATCTTCTGTGCAAACTCTAGTTGTAGTTGTAACATCCCGCTCTGACGCACTGAGAAAAATTATTCTTTGAGGACACTTGCTCGCAAGAGAACTGGACTTTTATGATGTTAAAACATTTATCCTTGATTATGATGCGTTATGATAGATGACATGATGTTTTACTGCTTGACGTAGACAGGTGCTTTTGACTCAATTTTATTGAGTGTGCAGGGTTTTTGGACCTTGAGGATGCAGAGGCATCGGTGGAACCCCCTTGGACTCCGAATTGAGTCAGGGAGTGTGATATTTGGTTGATTTATTTACTGCGATATTTCATTGATTTGATGACATGATGTTGACATGTTCTGACATGATTTTTGGATGATGCAAGCTGACGATAGCTTGCCGACCGGACTCACATATGGAGTAAAGGGGCCACACATGATTTCCAGAGAGGTTGAGGGAGAGGTGTGGACAGAAGCCCTGCCACAGCCTACTAGCACTCCCGACGTGGCTTGAACTGTAGGTTAACGATTACCTAGTTCGAGAGGATCCACGATGCCATGAGGGCAGACTACGACAATCGCTCACGATGATTCTAAGGGGCACGAAATAAGGCAGGGGCCTTATTCCTTAGAGCCCTTAATCTCCCACAAGTTCACCTGGCGGAGTGTTGACTCTCGGGGTTATAGATGTCTACCAATCAGTCAAGTCGGTGAGTGGCACCCTTGGAGCACGTGGTGCATCCTGAAGGGCACGTCGCGCAAAAGAAACACAAGTTGGCGAGTGGCACCCTTGGAGCACGTGGTGCATCCTAAAGGGCACGTCGCGCGAAAGAAACACAAGTTGGCGAGTGGCACCCTTGGAGCACGTGGTGCATCCTGAAGGGCACGTCGCACAAAAGAACCACAAGAGGCGAGTGGCACCCTTGGAGCATGTGGTGCGTCCTGAAGGGTACGTCGCATTGATGTTGATGAAGGAAACAAACCTAAATGGCCCTAAGACATTAACGCCTTAAGAAATCCTTAAACAACTTCCCTAACCAAGTGTCACCCAGTTCAGAATCTAAGTCCTAAGTCTAAAACTTTTTAGGGTAAAATTTTAGTCTAACCCTAAGAAAAAGGACCCTGGAATAAAAATAACAAATTAAACAAAAACCCACTTAGGTAATAGTTGGGTCTTCATAAAATTCTTGGGGTAAATGAAGAGAGTAAGGATTTAATTAAACTAAGGGATTTAAAAAAATTGCAAAGAAGAAATTAATTCCTAACTTGTGAAAGAACAAAAGAT
>ML797657.1:483232-495715 GCA_009831015.1 Picea engelmannii
TAAAATGAACTAAATTTAGCAACTTCATTTTAGGGAAATTTACTAAAAGCATGTAAGGGGATCTAGGAACACCTAGGAGTAAATTTAGGAGCGATTCTAGGTGGGTGAGGGAATTGAGGCAATTAATAAATTTAAAGAAAATAATTAGTGGAGAAAAGAGGGGGATGGACGACACTTGTGCGGTGGAGAATAATTAAACTTATTTTTATTAAAACTTAAATTAATTGTGATTTAGGAAGGTTGGTGGGTCTCAAAACTCTATAAAAAGAAAGGGATATGAGGAAGAAAAGAGGATCGACAGTTAGCGTATCGTTACGCTGTCGAATTGTGACTTGACTGATTGCTTGTGAGGAGTTGGGATTTTCTCAGCTTGTATTGGAGTGGTAGCTCAGCCTTGCGAGGTGAGCTGGGAAGCTAGGCATATCATCTGGATTCTGTGTGGCCCCTTTGCGGCTCGGGGGGCTAAGGGGGAAGCAGAGTACCCCTAGCGATTGGCTGGGAGGTACCGGTGTAGTCTCTACGGTCGGCAAGCAGGAGCGGGACGGAGCGCGCGGACAACGCTTGGAGCAGGAAAAAGGCAACGGTACGCCCTTTAATTTTGCAGAGTAGATTTGCTTAAGATTAAGCTTGGTTGGCTGGTTGATAAAAAAAAAAATGAATTGGATAAACTTGTTATGGTTCCGTCTGAATTGATTGAATTTGTTGCATGGCTAAAGGTTGGGGGTTTGCATTTAGAATGGGAGCATTTCTTTTTTGAATTACCAGTTCGTTGTATTATTATTAAAACCTCGGTTGTCATTCACTGACCCTCCCTGGCCCATGTAGTTGCGTTCTCCTTACCCTTAATTTTTATTCTATCCTTTTGTTTACGTTGGTCGCTTCTCATGTATACAGGGATAACTTAGCTTGTTCTGATGTGTTCTGGCAATTGATTTGTGTTGTTACCCTTCCTGGCAATTTAAAATATGAGTATTACTCCTGGCAATTCGTTTTACCTTGTTGCTATAAATTCGTTGAGTGTATTGTCATTCTGTTCATGTAAATCATTCGGGCATTTTGTTTTACATTGTCGTTGTAAATTCGTTGAGTGTATTGTCATTTTGTTCATGTAAAATCTTATGGCATTTCGTTTTACATTGTTGTTGTTATCCGCAATTTGGTATTGGCATTGGGAGATGAACGTGTATCAACCATTTTTATAAAATAAGTTGTTGCTAGTTATTCTAATTATGTCTACAGATCACTGGAAGGGATCAAGCAAATGCTTTATGTGTGTTCTACGGTCAAATAGTTAAGTATCTAGGCAGCAGCGGTCCTTCCCTTAATTCGATGGTCTTTGATTGATGCGTTGCACATTAGTTTGAATTTGTGTAAATGTCAGAGGCAAGTTTAATTACGCCTTGGGCATTGTCAATGGTTTCGATTAACGGTGTAATTAATTCCTCATCTACAGGGCTATTCCCCTTTTAGTTGAGTCATTGGTTGAGTAATTACCTACATCCATAAGTCAGAGGTTTTATTAATCGCTTGGTTTAGCGCTCTATTAATTCCCAGCGTCTTCATCCATCCATTGGGTGTGCTGTGTTAAATCACTGCTATAGCCATGGTTCAGGCCATTATCAATTTATTCATGGAGGGCAACGCGTCCAAGGCGTCTCCAACCCTGGGTGTTTACCCATTCAAATGCAGTCTTTTATATTTAGATGTGGCTAGTATTACAACCATAGCCAATCCTTTAGAGCCTTACTGACTGTCAGCCATAGCGATTCACACAGTTGTTGTTCACTGATAATTCTTCTTGTCTAAACTATTCCAAGCAATCCCCCTTCAAATATGAATGTTCATACAACGATTGATGGTTAATGTTTCCGGCGTTGAATTCCCGTCTTGCGTCCTATTCGATTGTGTGTTGAATGACCTCTGTCTGCGTTTAAATGCCCATTCCTGCGCATGGATGGCGCTCCTGTACCCATTAATGGCAATTCTTTATGACTTTGTTGGTTATAATAGCTTTTATTTATGACTGTGTTGATTATAATATGGGCGTTTCTGTTACGGTTGTTAATTAGTAAGTTCACTGTTGCATGGTTCATTTGGTGTAAATCCCCATTCTGCGCCCTGGTATTTATATCTATATTTCTCCTTTCGTTGTTAAAGGTAGGGCCCCTGTTTTTTACATTTGCAATGCTAACAGTGTAAAGGTATCGACCTGATTAGTTCTGACCTGGTGGTTGTAGTTTCAACGGTTAATAATAATAATAGAATGTAAATGTTCTTGTCATTTAATTTCCATGCTACTTTAATATGAAAAGAAGGGATATGGTTATTATGGCAGGTTATGGTAGTTCCATAGTAGTGATAATAATAAAGTGCAAGGTTCTTGATAATTTAATTGCCATGCTATTGTAATATACAAGTAACGGTGTGGGTATTTTTTCGGGTAGGTTAGTATAGTTTCATTGTGAATAATAATCAATTAAATGTAAAGTCATTGTCTTTTTAGTTGACATGTATTTTAGAATATAAAGGTGAGGATGTGGTTATGTTATGCTAAGCTTAGTGTAGTACCATTTTTATTTGATAACAATTCACATGTAAGGTCCTTGTTATTTTCATTGAATGTTATTGTAATAAGGAAAATGATGACATGGATATGTCATGAAACTGCTAGTATAATTTCATTGGGAATGATGACTTATAAATAGAAAGGACCTTGAATCGAAGTGCAACCAATTATTATAATTCAGTAAACGGGGAATGCAGTTAACCAATGGTACTTTATTTAAGGCAGGGTGGGTAACTCAACGTCTAATAGAAGTCAAATGGAGTAAATGGTTTGTAATTGAAGTCAATGAGTCTCTCTAGTGGTTGGTCGATGTCGGAGTCCTTCTAACTTGTGTATTTCGTCGAGGTCGTGGTTGCCCTTGATATTGTAGTACTTGGTTCCCTTGCAATGTGTGGTCTGCTTGTGTCGGGCGGGATGTAGAGACCTCCATGTAGCCTTAGTACATAAGTATGTGTGTGTGATTATTTCTGTGTAAAGAATCCAGTGCCGTATCAAGAGTCTCGGGCCCTTTAAAAGCAGGGTTCCACTCTTGCGACACACCTGACGGAGATTACTAGTTTATGCCTGAGCAGACGGCCAGGGGCCTATCTGACCTTCTCTCTCTCTGGAGCAGAGAACTAAGATTAAACGCCCTGCTTTCCTGTGCAGAAATAGTAAAATCTACTACTACGGATTCTTTCTTTTGTGTTCGTACCGTGCATAACCCAGTATGTCGTTAAACATTGCAGTTACCTGTTGTGCGCCTTAAGCCTTCTGGTTGTGTTCATCGTGGTTGCGTCTTGTTGGTTTTCGGGTGGCGACGTAGAGTCAAGTGTCTATGCTCCTTTTTGCACGCGCGCACACACCTTAAACAAAAAAAAAAATTGCACCTGTTAGAGAGTTGTTGTCGTAACGAGGAGGGTCGTTACAGTAGTGTAACTATTTTTTAACATTTACTTAATATGATTAAGAAATTATTGTGTAACTATATAATTACCACTTTCAAATGATTAACAAACTTAATTGAAATTACAATTCTAATTCACTATTAACTTTTTATCACTTTACAGTATTAGATTTACATTTATGCTACATTTACTTATGGTGGCCGCATAATTACAATCAACCGTTTCATATTCTTCAATCGTTTCATATTCTTCGTTTCATGCCTTTTCGCATTCAGCAAAAACAATTTGGTTGTGCTAGTAGTATCTCAGTTGTTTATTTGAATTAACTTGCATGAGCAAGTTAGGAGGAGCCATAAGTCTGATTGCAACGCAACATTTTTTCAACAAGCTAATTGGAATAAGTAGATATTGGTTTGAATGCATTCAACGTATGATACAACCGACTTAAACAAGGGTTGTAAAGAGCATCATATATGTAATAAAAATGTCGAATACACCATGTTTTCCATTTTTATTTTAAATCCCTACTTTATTTGGTACAGTTGTTGATTCCATCATTTGAAAGGATTTTCAGCCAATGGAAATTTGAAAGGATTTTCAAAAGAAAAGGGGCTCAATTGCATGTAACATTGGTAGAATGTCTCAACCACGGATCGAGGAAAAGTTTCTAATATTACTTAGAATATAAATTTTCAAATCTCTATTTTAAAATATCTGTTTTGTAAGACCACCATATTTAGTGATGGAAAATCACAGGACTAGGGTTTGAACGTCATGCTCATCATTCCATTCGTGTGCATTAACTCTTTGGAGGATATGGGGGTGAATGCCAATCCCCACCATTTTGGGGCATGAGACTGAGTACCAATACTTCATCAATGCAATGAAGACTTTTATCAAGCACTGTAAGTTTACTTGTACTCATTGAATTTAAGTTACATTGTAAATGGGTGCATTTTCGGTGGAAGTCGATGCCCTTCATTTGCTAAGTCTTCACAATTGAGTTTTCATTTTTGAGTTTAATTGTAATATGCTTGCAATTTATGCAATCCAAAGCAACATTGTTGCAAACTCAGGCTCAACTTCTTCATTACGCACTTGTGCTAAATAATCTTTGACAACATTTTGAACTGATCCTTGTTTGGAACCCTATTTTCAAAAATGAAGAAGATGATGATGTCAATTTAGATAAACAGTCAACGCAGCAGCAACTCAATGAGACAACTCTAGATTCAAGTAGAGATAAATATCAACTTCCTCTTTCCAAGATGATCATCAAACCTTGGGAAGAAATCAGGTAGAACAAGCATAGAATAGGTATCGAATATGAAAATGATGTCACCTTTCATAGTCCAGATTACACCAAACCAATCCAATTTCAGATTCCTAGATTGCTTCAAAAAATTTCAGATTCACCTACTCCAGGTCAAGAGCAGTGTCTGATATGCCAACATTGTCATTGAGTTGACCTCATTGAAGATCAATGCTTTGATCTTCATCCTTGTGAGCATTGTTGAGAGCACAATCATCCTTCAAATAGATGTTTCAAATGCAAGACAACTGCAAGAGTAAAGAACCACTATGGTTTTTATAGCATAAAATGTCACACATATGCTTGTGTGTCATGGCCTAACCATTTTCCCAATGCTTGCTATACTTTTCCCTAAAGGTCCTCTCAAAAATCATTTAAAAAACATGCCCTAAGAGCATATTTGTGGGTTTCCCTAGTGCAACACACAGACATCCGTGACTCTCCTCACTGCAGCCTGCGAATGCACTCATTTTTGGTAAAAAAATAAAATAATCTCGTGTTTTCAGGCAGATTTTTTGGTTGGGCTCGTTTCCCAACGACCATTTTCCCGTAAAAAACAGAATTCAACTCCCCAAACCTCTTTGGGAAGATATAAAACAACCATAGAGGGATAAATATGATAACACAAGTCTCTTGGTGCAAAATTATGATACAAACATCTAGCAAGCCTCATTTCCCTATATTCTCTAAGAAACATTCCCTTTAATCTGGAAACTCTTTTTCCATATCTTCTTAATAATTCTATACGACTATAAGGTGTCTCCTTATCCCTATATGATTCATTGAGAGAAGATAATATCGTTTGAGTTGATGCTTGAGGATTCCCAGAGGAACCCAGACAATTGGCTTCAAGATGGTGCCTAAGACTGGACAAGTTGTAACTTACCTTTTCCACTTGGTGATAATAAAAGAGTTTTTTTTCCCCCAGATTTGTATTCAATGTACATTTATATGTATGCTTACTTTGAATATGATATATAACATGCACATACTTTTGATCGCATAATTCCTTTCATCGCAGTCCTAGTTTCGTATGTATCTTGCAGGTTGATTCCAATGGAAGATCAAGAGATCTTCGATGAATTGGGGTGGAGATTGACATCAAACGGGAGAACAAGGTGCACCTTATTTTCTCCTCTCTATCACTACTTTATCCTAATTAAAGTAATTATTTTCTTTAGTTTTTGTGTGCTTTTCACTAAGGGGAGATTGTTGTCTCCTTCACTTGGTCTTGCTCTGATGTGATTACGACCCGTGATCACAGGGGAAAAATCCCTTAATCAGAATTGGCAACTCCACTAGGGACACTCCTAGTTGGTTCAGTTTCGTTGAGGCTTCTTGTTTTCTTTTTGTGTCCTTTTCTATTAGTTTCTAAGTCGTTTTTAGAGTCTTTTAGCCTCGCAGGACCTGTTGCTAAGTCTTGAAGCCCTATGTTTCTGAGTGGCCCTTTTATTTTCTAACCTTACCTGGTTTTCTGTGTGTTGCATCATTGTAGCTCGTGTACATACGCGAGTAAATCTCTGCATCCCATGGATATACGTGAGTTTCTCTAGTAACAGTCGTGGATCTGTGTGAAGTTGAAGTTTTTTTAAATTTCTCTTCCTTTTGGGGTTGAATGCTTGGTTTGATCAGTCACCTGAACTGTCCTGAGTCTCTATTTGGTGTCTCTTTGCTAGGTTTTGAACGCTTGATATACAAAAAAGATTAAAATCTTTGCTTAGACTGTTTAATATAAGGTTTGTTAGGTAGACTAAAAGAACAACCTTGTTTGTCTGCATATCCAAATTCATTGTCATTTCAGTGTCGTCTTGGTTGAACRTTTTATGTCTTTTTGCCTACTTTCTCCCTTGTTTCCAAAAGAAAGAAAAAATATTTGCATTCATGTGCTTATTTTTCTTTTGTAAACGAAAAAGTTCAAAACAAATATGCTTGTTTGTTTGCTTCTCATTTCTTGAACCCTTTTCTTTCATCTTTGCAAGAAAATAGGTAGTTACTTATCATTCAGGYGATTGCATTATGCTTTGGTAGTGGTAACCTTTTTTTATTAAAAAATAAAAKAATTTGTTGCATAAGYGTTGTTGCATCTATTTTCAGTTGAAGAAAGTGATTGTGTGTTCTTATATTGCATTTATTTTGGAGTCGGTCTAAAACATCACCAAAGTTTCATCTACACCCGTTTTTGAGTAAAAACCTCCTATTAAAATGAATGCATAACCAAAACTTATTAGATACTTTCATTTTTTGTAACGACCTCAATCATTATGACTACAAGCGAAGCAAAAAGTGAAAAAAAAAATTGTTTTTACGCAAGAAGGCAACGACGACAACAGTTAAACCATACAACCTGACGATGAACACCATGCATGCAGTTCAAGAAATAGACAACAAAGAATCAACACACTAGCACATCGAGCAACTGGAAGAAACATGCGAAAATCAAAGACAAAAAGAAACGTCTACCCACCCGACACAAACACAACAACGCCTACAAGCTAAAGGACAACATCCACAATCCTGACACAACGGCCAATAACTAGAAACCTCTATGGCACGCAAAAAAAAATGCATGAAGGCACTAGCATCAACTACAACGAACAACCGTCCACAATGGGAAGCACTGACTCCGTCCAAGTTATCATTGGCCTCTATCCATTAGGGCCCGCAATGATCCCCTCATTAGGAATCATGTCGTCACCAGGTGATAGGAGTGAAAATAACCCTCACGCAATATAACCTATCTAGACCACAGACTCAAGACAATCCAACGCACTAGGCGACCAAAATAACTGACAAGAAGATGATACCCACTCACCCAAGAAACAAGTCGACATGACGCAATATGACAACACTCGATTTAAATTGCGCGAATGACCGGAGGATTCTTGTTTCCTACAAGGAAACCTGTGGGGTGAAACAACTATGACCAACCCCCCCTTCCAGTTTGGCCTAATTCGCAAGGTGCATATTCGTCAATTAACTGTTAGCTATTAATAGTTTTAGTTGATAAAACCACTAATCCCTCGACCAAAAATATTGTGCAAGGTCATCAACTATTACGCCATTAAACCATTATGTCTAGCAGTCCTATTAATCCAACATTTACAACTATGTCCAACAAATGATAATCCTATTAAGTTTAATAAAAATCAAATAAATCTTAAACTTTTACATCATTTAACATTAATGAAAATTTGTTTATTTTTATAACAACCTACCTTTATTTTCTTAAGGTTCAATTTACTTAAAAAGGTAAACTAGTTAAGGTATTTAAGTGTAAGTAAAAGTTGGATTAAAAGTTCAACTAAAAGAAGGTTTAAGTGAGGTTTGTTCTTATGGAGAAAACAATATTATTACATTGGTTGACAGTTATAATTTATTGTTGTCTAACAAAAGGTAATGTTGTCTACCAAGGAGTGGTATCGTAGTCTCTACCTATTGAAATCGTTGAGATCAGAAATGCATGGATTTTTTCCATATTCAAAATGCAGTAATTAGCATAATAAAAACACTATCCATGATGATTATAAGATATCATTGGGTGCTATAATATGATATGTTGGGTATTAAAATGATAAGTTATGTTGGGTAGTAAAATGATATGTTGTCAACATTAATTAAACTCAAGTAAATCAACGGTGAAATTTGTTGGTAAAAATGAAGGTGAAATTGAAACTATCAAAAGTGGATCTCTGCCCAGCTATGTAAATTACGTTCAAGGTGAAATTGAACTTCAAGAGAAATGGATCGTTGCCAACAATTATGCTATGTAAAAATACATTTTAAAGGTGAATTTAAAATGTTCAGAAAAGTGGAATGTTGCCCAGTCAAATCGTTGTGTGAGATACCTTTGTAAAAGCGAAATTTAATACTAAGAAAGTGGGTCGCTACCCAGCCAAAATCGTTGTGTGAAATTACATTTTTAAAAGAGAAATTTAAATGCTAGACAAGTGGATCAATGTCCATTAACACACCATTACACAGTAAATACGCTACCCCTTTTTACACAGTAAATACAACTACAATACACGCAGTAAACACACCACCATTGCATTGTAAAAATGCCACCCCCTTACACATTAAATACACTACCATATACACAACAGAATCACCACCGTTTGCACTGTAAAAACGTTTCCGATACACATGTTAGAATATAATGGATGTGCTCATTTAACCATAGAAAATATCACTATTTTCACCCAACCATAGGCCGAAGCCACCTCCGAGCACCTTAACCTTGACAAAGAATCATTCTGGAAGCAAACTCTAGGCTAGATAGTCAAACAAGACAGTGCACCTCTCTCCAAGGATAGCGCACTAAATAGGAGTAACAAGACCTGATCAGAGAGTCCAAACCATAACCAAGAGAGAGTCAAGGCCAAAACTAAAATATGTTAGCTGCAGCAGCTGCAACGACAGCTCTCCTCCAAACTTGCGCACAAACTGGCCAACTGCAGTGTACACAAGTGTTGCTTCTGCAGTTCTGAGAATGCCTGCCAAAATGAAGACTGGCCTCCTATATTTATACTAAAACTGAAAAAATTTGTGGGTCGACTTCTCATTCTGGGTGCCTATTTACTTAGTATATAATATTTCCTTTAGTCGACTTCTTCTCTTGGAGGCTAATAACCTAATACAAATTATCCTCTTGAGTCGACTAGTCTTCTAGGGTTATTAGACAAATAATTAGGGTTTCTTCTTGCTTCCCAGAATATTCTATTCTCGTCGGGTTTACACATGGAGGTAAATACCTCCCGCAGCTACCAGAATATCATCACTCCCTCCTAGCTAGAGCGGTATTTGAAAGTAATGGTCTTGAGAAAAAACATACCATTTGCTCGGTAGCATCAACATAGTCGTATAGACTATCTCATGACTAGATCATGAGAACCATCATCACTATCAGTGTCATCAGCTGCATCATCTCTTGAAACCATACTCCATCTGGGTAATCAGACATGATGTTGGATAAGTCACTCACTCCACAAAGTGACACAAGAGTCATTCTTCTAATCCAGACATATGTCCTAGAAGAATAAATGTTCTGAACCATTTTTCTTCTAAAAAATATCTATCCATTGATCATCCATATAGTTGATAATCATTTTCAACGCTAATGGTAGTCTTCAAGGCAATCGGAACAATGTCATTCAATAGAACATAACTGTGTCTATCCATATTAGTACACAACTACAATCTAGTGGTACACTGCCATACCAAGTAGCACACAGATACTTGATCAGTGATATATAGTCACAATTAGTGGAACACGTCCACTACAGTAGTATACATCTATTGTTCAGAGACATACAATCTCCATAACAATCATATCATCAACCTGCACATAAAACATTGTTATGATATATAAACTGAATCATCTGGGCCATTCTTCCACTCACATCTGTGAGATTTGGAAGAGTATCTTCCCTAAGAAAGTAAAACATCAATGATGAGTTATCTGGACTATTCTTCTCAAGCAAGGAAGAAAAATTGTCCTGATTTCTGAGCCTAGACCATTCACCTATCTAGTCCATTCCTTCGGCACTAAACAAAGTGCAACCTAGAGAGAATGAATCTGCCCTAGGGAATGCATGTTCCTGATTGTTGAACCTGGACCATTCGCCTATCTGGTCCATTCCTCCAACACCAAACAAAGTGAAACCTGGAAAGAATGGATATTCCCTAGGGAATGACTGTCCTGCACCAACCTCCAAAAAGGACCATTCTTCGAAACTGCTCACAACTATGAGCTTCTAAAGAATGATTGTCCAGTGAGGCGAACCAATCTTCTTGACCACTACTGAGAATGATTGTCAAGAAGAGAGACTATCCTAGACCATTCCCTATGTGAACCACAAGGGGAATCACTATATATGGTACATCATCAATCCATCAAACCATTTTCATTACGAAAATGACCATTCGATCTGGACCATTTTTCGAACTGGAAAATGCCTGTCCATCAGAAATCTCAAACCACTTTCCAAACTGGAAAGAAACTGCTCATCCTAGACCATTTTTCGAACTGAAAAATGATTGTCCATAAATCAATAACACATCAGTGCTCCCTCCCAACCTAGGAGTCATCTCTTCCTTTTTCAATAAGGAATTCATCTCCATGAGCTCCAGCTTGAGTACACAAACTCTTTCGTCTTGAACAAAGGCTTTACCAAAATGTCTTCTTATCTACTCATCTGTGAAGATACATATTGGAGAACCACTTCTCCTTTATGGAATTCATCACAAAGAATGTAATTCTTGATCTCAATGTACTTCGGTCTATCTGGAACACTGGTTTTCTGAAGGCTTCATATAGCTCTGATCATCATAGTTGAATTCAACTCTTTTGTTTCCTGCTAGCTCATAACATCGTGGCAAGGGTCAAACTTGGAACATATCCAAGTGGTACTTCTTTTGTTATCATGAGAGCTTTGTCATGGATTGGAAATTCATCATCCTTGAGTTCTGAGTAACCATTATGATACAATATCTTTGTTATAGAAGGTTTTTCACCACGCTTCTGCTATGCATTGGAGGCTCTACACCATGTTGCTTGAATCCATACAAAAAAACCTTCTTCCATATGCATACAAGAGTCTCTTCCTGGTATACCTCACAGCCTTGAGGTTGTTCTACATACGTTATTTATTCGATTATTCTGGAGAACATTCTTTGAATTCATCTGATGTAAACTCTAAACCATGGATATTGTGACCGATATAATGGCTCATGTCAAGGTATGTTTAGTTTACTAGAACAAACAGTCATCATAGTATTCTCCCTCCATCTGGGAGAACCTCTAGTTCTATATCTCGCAATGATTTCATTCATAAGTCTTCCATACATTGTTCTTCATCACAACTTTTAGTTCCTTTGCTTGATTATTTTTAGTGAGTTCATATCAGGCTGGTAGTCTTGTAATTCTCGATATAATGACTGGTTGTTCTGGATTATCTTTCTTTCTTGGAATCTTTATGTTCTTCCTCATGTTTCTCTTTAGCTCTTGGGTCCATGGATTTTTCTATAGATTCCATGCCTTGAATATTCCACTTCTTTATTTCATCATAGGATCATGGATGTGGATGGACAACCAGGGATACCTTAAGGCTTCTTTTCGAAGAAGGATTCTTCTTGTAAACTTGTTGAACCTACACATAATAGATCTAGCTAAACAATAATACACACATTTTCAGAGAGAATTGGAAAAGGAAGAATAAGGAGAGAAAGAATGAAATAATTCTCATTAACCATTATGAATAATGAATAATTTACACATGATATACTTTGTATAACTCAATGAGTTTGACTTGAGGTGAACCAAGTCACCATAGTGGTGGTATAGAGTGATCTAGACACACACTAGCAGTTACGGGAGTGAACTGCCACCTATTCTAGTCTATTGGGAAATTACGGGAGTGAACTGCCACCTATTCTAGTCTCTTGGGCAATTACGGGAGTGAACTGCCACCTAGTTGAGTTAACTAGTCAACTAGTCTTCAGTTAACTAACTGAACAAAGAGTGGTGAGGAGTTAACTCAGGGAATCAAGGCTAATGTGCCACTTTGGTAATGATATCAAGGCAAGGTCGAATTAGCATGGTGATGATCCCAATGTTGCATGGTGATGATCCCAATGCAACATCTAAACTCAACTCAACTAGTCAAACTGAAGTGTCAACTGAAAGAGAATATTCTCCAGGTGGAATATTCTCTCCTAAA
>ML797658.1:53966-65521 GCA_009831015.1 Picea engelmannii
TGTTCATTGTAAATATTTGTTTGCATTTGCGCAGTGTATTTTTCTTAAGTGTGATAATGCTTTTACAAATTAAATTCTTATTTCCCTTGTCTCCTTAAAATCCATAGATAATATTTACTATTTTGTTTAGTGCGAGGTAGATAGTGAGCTACATCATGGTTTATTTTCCAAAATTCAATCCAACAATGATAGTATTGGCTCCTTAAAATCCATAGATAATTTTTACTATTTTGTTTAGTGTGAGGAAGATAGTAAGCTACATCATGATCTATTTTCTAAAATTGAATCCAATAGTAATAGTATTGGCAATGGAAATGGAAATTAAGGACATTGCTAGTTTAAAAAAATTAAAGATAGAAAAAGAGAATGGAAAAGAAAAAAGAAAAATATAAACAAGAGAGAAGAGCGTTGGAAATGGGTAATGAGAGGTCAAGTTTTTTGGCTTTCCCATTACCCCATCTCTACCTATATCTTCTTGTAATTGCACTCACAAAGGGATTTTTGTTGTCCAAGAGGTGAGGATGCACAACAACCTTGATGTGTAAATTGTTGAATGACCATAGAGCCATGAATTGCATTGTAATCTAAGACTATCAAAATAAAGATTAAGCAACCATTTAAAGATGATATTCTTGTTTGGGTTTCCAAGTAAAATTTTAGTGCTTACAGTGGTTTTCATTTTATCAACATTGTCAAAATCGGCCTAGACTCGCGAGTTCGGTGAGCAACTTGCAAGCCTGGTCGAGTCAGTGTTGGGTCGAGTACTCACCTAAGATTTGCCTGGCAGACTTGGCCAGGACTTGGCAAACTCACTAGACTCGCTAGTCTTGGCTTCATACTCAAGATTCCAACCCAGGCTCAGCAACCCAAACTCAGTGACCAAAAAAATGTCCACATGTGTGATTTGACCCAACAAGACTTGTTTTGGAGGGAGTTTTAGGAGGGAAAAGAGGTGTTTAAGAGGGTAGAAGTCTTTATTAAGGCATTTCTCCTTTCATTGTTTCTCGAAATGATGGTTTTGAGAGGGTAGAAGTCCTTATTAATACATTTCTCCCTTCATTCTTTCTCATTCCATATATCTTCAAGAGCCATTTCTTCCTTAGAAAAGTGTTGTGCATTATCATTGTGAGAGTGTTGAGTTCATCTTCATTTAGGAGGGAAATTGAAGGAGACTTCATCATCATCAGTGATCACAAGTTGTTGTGTGAAGGAGGCTTGAATTCATCATTGGTTGTTGTGTGAAGCATGGTTGATATGTGAAGGAGGTCATTATCTAAAGGAGGCCTCAGGCTCTTAGCATTCAAAGTTCAAGTAAGTGGGCAATTACACATTAAGGTTTTAGTTTAGTTTTTTATTTTTATTTTATACTTGTAGGCCTTTTATACCGATAGGAATGTAGGCTAAGATGTCATCTTACAAACCTATAGGTTGGCATTACAGCCTACAGGCATGTAGGTTGTAATATCAACCTACAAGCCTATAGAGTGACATCTCAACTTACAAGCCTAGGTTATAAAAAAATTAAAAAATTAAATGATATAAAACTTGTAGACTAGCTTGCTAGTACCTAATCTGACTCTATCATACATTATGCCAATCAAGATTCTCATGCATGGAACCTAATTCCAAAGCTAAAAGGCATCTTGATAAGGCATGGGAACATTGTGTCTGTTGTCTAGGTGAATCCAGATGATGACCATCACGTAAAGTGAAAATACTAACCCACTACTATGTTTGGGGGCATAAACAGGCTAAAAAACTGCCTAGCTAGAGTTGTAGGCAAAGATGTCATAGTTTGTATGGTTTCCCTATAGAAGTCATAGTCAAAATGCAATTTACTTTGCAAGCCATCAATTAATAGAATGCTAAGAGATATAGGATGATGTTTGAAAGTCCAGGGATGGGTAGATCCCACATGACACCTCCAGGTATCACCTCTCCTTTCTTCCTTCCTCGCACAAGCCCAAGATCTCAACCAACCTTGGACGGTTATAACAAAAAGAAGAGGAAGGAGGTATATATGGAAAAGAGGAGGTTCTAGAACCATGACAATTTCTCATTTAACCTTTCAAAGTCTCCTTTTTATTATCCCATGGTAGATGCAATTGCAAGTGTTGGCCCCATATACAAAGTCCCCTAATATAGTGCAATTAGGGGGGGAGATATAATGAGGAGTTGGAGTGTGTCAATGCACAGTTGGAAGGCATTAAAATCTCATGGAAGAGTATAGGTTGCACAATTTTTTCAGGTGGGTGGACAGAGCAGAGGAGTAGAACAATCATCAATTTTCTTATAGCTTTCCCTAAAGGAACCATGTTCCTAAAATTCATCGATGCATCCTCACATGTAAAGGATGAAAATATAATATATTAATAGTTGGTAGAGGTTGTGGAAAAATTTGGGGTTAAACACGTTGTCCAAGTAATCATTGACATTCCTGCAAATTTGGTGGCAACTGGAAAATTGTTATGTGCAAAATATCTTACTATTTTTTGTACCCCATGTGTTGCCCATTACATTGATGCAAAGTTGATATATTCATAGTTGGAGTGGGTGAAAGATATTGTTCATGAGTGCAAACAAATAACCAAGTACATTTATAACCATCCTTGGGTGTTGAACCTTATGAGAGAGTTCATAGAGGGCGAGCTTAGTCACCCTCCCGTCACACATTTTGCCACAAAATTTCTCTGCCTCCAAATCCTTATGAAATAGTGCCAAGCATTAATAAGGATGTTTTGTAGCCAACAATGACTATTTTGGAAAGACAACACAAAACCAAATGCAATGGATGTGAAAGTGTCTCTCTTTAAACATAATTTACGGATTAAAGTCACTAAGGTTGTTACCATGATTGAGCCCCTCATGAAAGTGTTGAGGATCATGGATGGAGACAAACCTCCAATGGGATACATTTGTGAGGGAATGGACAAGGCCAAAGAGGCCATCAAGACTTTCTATAAGAGGGGGGGTTCATCTAAATATCTCCATGTATTTGAAATTATTGATTCCAAGTGAGACAAGCAGCTACATTCACCATTGCATGCAACAGGAGCATATTTCAATGTAAGCATATTCTATAATGAGGGGTCTAAAATTAGAAAATATCTCAAGATGAAGAGAGGTGTGATGATATGAATTGAAAGGATGTACCTGAATCAAGACATTCAAGACCAAATCCATATGCAGTGAGATATGTATAAGGAATCGTCTAGCATGTTTGGATTTAGCTCAACCCAACGTCTCACGGAGAAGAAAATGGTTGGGTAAGATTCAATTTGTAAATTGTTACATTGTAATTTTGCTAGTTTTCTTTTTCAAGTTTGTCATTGTAGAACTTGTACTCTTTGTTTTGTTTTTTAAAATAACGACCCATTGGTGGATATATTATGGCTCTATGACACCACAACTACAAGAACTCGCCATCAAAACTCTATGTCAACCCTATAGCACTTTAGGTTGTGAGTGCAATTGATCAGTATTTGAGCACATCCACACCAAAAAGCGCAGTAGGTCTGGAGCATGAGCGGTTGGAGAAGTTGGTCCTCGTATACTACAACCTTTGAATGCTCACAAACAATTGTGAGGAAACAATCCGGATCCAATTTTATTAGATAATATTGCTCTAGTCTTTGATTGGGTCTTGGAGGATGAATATCCTAGTGATGATTTGAGATGGCATGAAAAGACTCGGGATCTCTCTAGTGTTCTATTGTCTCAAATGGAAATACAAAATACACCTACATCACAATTGTTGCTTCAGTCTAGAGATGTTGACACTAGATCCTCTAGGGGTTATTCTAGGTGTTCTCGTAGTCATGCTTGACACTCGAAATTGGACTTTAAGACATTGTCTATTTTTATTTTCTAATTATGTTATGAGACTATGAGTTATGTAATTGAACTTAGTACTATTTGTGAATTTGATCATGGAATCATCTTTCAGTTCACTATTTTTCATACAAATATCGAGTGTCAAATATTGTGTTATCATAATATTTTATGAGATGATCTTATGAATTTCAGAATGTGGTTTTATAACTTATATGGATTGGAAATATCATTAGTATATTTTTTGTGCACAAAATTTACCATATTTTCAGTTTTATTTTCTCTTTGTTGGGTCTTTTCCAAGTCTCAGGTTAGTCAAATCTTTGTCGAGCCCATGTGTGACAACTTTGGATTTTATTGTTGTGTAATCTCTACGTGATGAAATTATAGTTTTACTACATTTTAATGGATTGCTATGAAGATTCCAGACTCTGCTGATATTAATTATTGAATAGATTCAAATCATGTCATTATCTAGATTAACTACAATAGTCAGCACATGTAGACCATCCATTCCATTTAATATTTGAGATTGATGGTTGTTATAGTTTGGTTATCTCATTTATTTATCCAAATTATTAATTGTCTCTAATTTCTAGTGATTCCTTGTTTATTCTATTGAGGTCATTGGCATTTAGGTAGGTTGCACTTAGCCATACATTGTTTATTGAGGACGTTGATTAGTTATATAGGCCTTTTGCATCCTTGGTGTGATCTCCTCCTCTTCCAAGAAATGTGTGACACACCATTCCTCTTGGATTTACATTGAGATAAAATCTACAGCCAAAAATTGATGCATTGGATCAATATGTGGATAGCAATGTTCCCACTCCATTAAAGTGTTTGGTGTGTAATTTGGTTAAGGTAACATTGTCCCTTAACAAGTCATTTGGAGTTTGTTTATTTTGTCTTATGTAAAAAGAGTTATAGGAATTGTGTATAGAGAACCACATTAATTTAAATGGAGTAAAAGAATGGTTATAAAAAATTATATGTGAATGTTGAAAATTGTTCAACACTTTGCCATGCATCTTGATGCCTCACTTAGCTTGTGTTGGTTGAATCATGGGAGTGGTTGCAACATTTATTAATACCTCTTGAAATATTTATTCCATGCCACATTGTGCTCTGTTTAGCTAGGCTAAATAGTATATAATCAGAAGTATCAGAAACGATGTTGGAACGTTGTCCTTTTACCTATCTCAAGCAGCCTTGTAATAATGTCACATGGGTTTAGCTCGGATGGTGGGGTAGCATGATTTTTATCCTCCCCACCCGAGTTCAATTCCCACAAGTGACATGTTGGCTTGTTGTGATAAGGCTAGAAGGGTAGACACCCCCCTATATAAAGGTCTACTCTGGTATGCCTCAAGATGTCTCGGCCCTTGCTAAGACATAAATTTTCTGCTAGGCACTAGCTTGTAGGCTATTGGCACTAGCCTAGGGGTTATAGTGTAAGCCAGTCGGATTTGAACCTGGGCCACAACTAGGTAATCTCAGCCAATTATCGATTTCTCTAGATCTAAATCTCCTACTATCATAATCCACTAGTTGCACCTACTCTTGAAAGACTCTACAAAGACAACCATCCCTTCAATGACCAAGTGTCGTCAAATGGTTCCTCATGTTCTCTCGGCACTTCCCTTCATTTCATGGTGAGACTACGGGTCAAGATGTAGCTAAGTTGAAATGAACTCAACTCTAACACTTGGAAGGTTTTCCAACTCTAAGGTTTGCAACTAATGCTTTCATATCTATTAAAGAATACCTACCCTGGAGATTATGACTATGTGTAGGAGGTGAGATGGCATAGTTCCCATTCTAAGTTCCTTTACTAAAAATTAGGATGAATCTCCACAGATCGATAGCATTACTAGACCTAACGTTTCGTTAGAAAAATTTGTCAATCCCTCAACACGAGTGACTTGGTTTCCTTTTAACACCAACTAGAGCTTATTTTGACATCACATGTATTCATATTTGATGTGGCATGGCCTTGCAGACCTATCAACCAAAATCATCCTAAGGAATGTTTTTTGATGCAAAGAATCCCCCACTCACAAAGACATGGCCCTATGCAAACATGCCCCTTGTTATGTGGTCTATTAGCTCCTCTTTTCCCATGACACCAATTCCATACCCTCAAACTAATCCCATGTTGTTGTAGAAACCCTGGTCATAGAACTTTGTTCTGAAAATTTTTTGTGAAGACCGTGCAACTCTAGGCTTATTCTACTTTCTTATTCCTAGGTCAAAAAAAGTGACAAGCAACAAACTTAAATGTGAATTGAATTTATGGAAACATGACTTTTGCAAAAAATAACTTACAAAAAGGAAATTGTTTGATATAAATGTAGAAATTGAGTTCTACTATAATACATGAACTCTCTCCCAAAAAACAACTTAGGTTGGTTTTGCAAGGGTGGGGCTCGTTACCACCCAAACTAGCAGCCTTTGTAGGGGTGCTATTGGGGATAAGAACAACATGGGGAATGTGCAACTATCACCTTAGAAAAATATCCCTTTCACATTAGGCCAACTCCTTGATTCCATAGGGGGTATCCCAATCCTTGGAAATAATCTATATAACACCTTTCGGTAGCTAATGATACAAGTCACTTCAAACTACACACCTCAATATATGTTAGATAGACCAGTGCCAAAGTAGCCAAATGCCTAGAAAATACTCAACAAAGAGTTAGGGAAATAACAATTGTAGTATACAAAGGGTTAGGAGCTAATCATATTAGTGTTGTGATCTAAAATAAGTATTCTACAACAAAAGTATAAATCAACACTAAGAAATCACTCTCTAGATGAGAGAAAAGTACCTTTAACCGCTCAAGAGTGAGTTTTAATTGCACAAATCAAGAGTGTATGATATGTTGATGAAATTATTCCTGGGTGGATTCAACCCTTGGTATGCACTCATACCATGTTAATATTTTACCACTCTACTCAACACCCGACAATTAGCTCAAAATAAAGTCACTTCATCTACTAAAAGCACAATTGAGTAATCAACCAAACATGCAGTGGAAGCATAAACAAGGAAACCAAATCAAGCACATAAGAACACTAATATTTTCGAGTAAACCCCTAGAAAATCCTTGGAGGGAAAACTAGTCTAATGATGTTTTTATTAAAGTCAAATCAAAACTTTCGTAACAGGGATAATGGCCCACTGAGAGAATTATACACTGCAGAAAAACCTGGAAACACATGTGCTATTGTACGACCTGTACTAGCACATTTTCCAATGCATCTACAACTTTCCCTTCTCTGACCCACGAACATCCACGAATTTCCCTTCTTTGACCCACAGACATCCATGAATTTCCCTTCTATGACCTGTGGATATCCATGACTGTCTAAAATTTGACCCGCGGATATGTATGGAAAGACCATACGGCAAGCTCTGTACGACTCTGATCTTCCCATTAGTATTTATCCTTTGAAATCCACCTATGACTACTTCTTCCCTCTCTCCTCCTTGATTTGTATGACCTCTAGATGAAAGTCTTTCTCCACCTATCAAGATCTTGTATCAGATTCCTTTGTGATCCAACCCTCTCATCAATACTTGGATGAAATCTCTTCACCCAACCAGTGAGATCTACTCACTCTAGTGTAAGAAAAATTCCTTCTATGCTATCTTCGATCTTGGCATCTCACCAAAGATCCTCAACCTTGGAATCTCACCAAAGGTCCCTTGATCTTGGCATCTCACCAAGAGTCTCTAGATCTTGGCATCTCACCAAAGATCCTCACCTTGGTCTCTCACCAAGGTCCCTTACTCTTGGCATATCGCCAAGAGTCTCCCAACCTTGACCTCTCATCAAGAGTCCTAACTGTGTTTACTCCCTCAACACAAGTGCCTTCCTCCTTCTCCTAGCCTTGCTTTTATAATCATGAGTTACAATCTATTTCTAATGTCCAAAGTGATCTACGGTTGAGATTACTTCTCACACTCACTTAAGATTTAGATTACATGTTTCATGCTAAGCATGTTCCTTAAATAACTCAATTCAGTAATACATATAATTTTACTTTAATTAATTCCTTTTAACTAAAGTAAACTCAAGACTAGAATATTTTCGAC
The DNA here is from genome assembly GCA_009831015.1 of Picea engelmannii. NCBI lineage: Eukaryota > Viridiplantae > Streptophyta > Pinopsida > Pinales > Pinaceae > Picea > Picea engelmannii. The sequence goes on from ML797658.1 coordinate 61,900, forward strand.
AACTTCCACATGAAAAACACATGCATGTGGAAGTATTTGTTCGATGTTACTAAAACATCAACACTCCCTCTTAGAGAGGAAGGTACTTCTCCCACTTGGAGTTGGCTCTATCTTTCCTACCAGATTTGTTGCCATGCCTGCACTCCAATACACCTGATTGGTTGCTCCCTCTGACACAGAAGCTATCTCTGCCATGATGGTCTCCCACCGAAGACTTGTTGCCTCTGAACATGCTCCTAGAAGTATCCTCCTAATGAGTATCATGCATGGCCATCTCATACTATGACTCCTTCTTGACAGACTTGGAAGGTTTATTCTTCCCAACTGAACCTGGACGTTGACTCCCTCTGAGTTGCTCAACCTTCAAAGAAAATTGCTCCCTATTCTCTGCCACTCTGCTACTTTCCATTGCTCCATAATTCAAGATCCTCTTGGATCCTTTTATAGGCTCCCATCTTGGGATAATGGTTCACCTAAAGAATACAAATCATCAAATAGCCAAGCCCTACAAACCCCAAGATCAGACCTTTGATCTTGTTGATTAGTTGTTATCTCCCTTGATGCAAGATGATGGCACCTCTGATGAAGAATTTGAAAACGTATTTTTAGATAGGTGGTCTCATGTTGGGAAAAAGGATAAAGAGAGCACCAAGGATTTATTTCCATGTGGCAACTCTATACTACAAGTTCATGAATGTATTCATAAAGAAAATTCCATCGTTTCTATTAACCCTAGTTGTTAGCATAATTTCATCAATGTTCAAGTGGCTAATAGATTGCAAGTTGCCACAAAACATATCCAAAGCACACAAGTTGAGGGCGAGACTATACAAATTTTTGAATATTTAAAACTCACCGTGGATAAATATGTGTTGCATTTTGATTTTCATGCCATAGATATGCATGAAGTGGATGTTATTATCATATATCATTGGATGGAATCAATTGGTACGGTTAATGTTAATGTGAAAAAGAAGTTTATCAAGCTTTGTATAAGAAAAAGAAAATTGCATTGCAGGATATTTCTCTTCCTAAGCCAGAAGGGCCCAGAAGGGCACCCATTGAAGTTCATACTGAGAAAATAATTGCAGAGTCAAAGGTTGAGTTAGATGCAGAGCGTATGGAAGCATATGAAGAAAATTCTTTGGAAGGGCATAAACATGAAGAAAAATATAAGTAACTAACTATATCAAGGGATTCACATGTTGAAGATTCAAAGACAGACGAACCGAGAGATAATTTTTTGTATATCGCCACCCTCACCACTCAGAGAAACAACAGTCATAAGGCAAGGGCATTGGCATCAACAAACTTATTATGGAAAAAGATGGCACTAGAAAGACAACCAATGGAGAGGGGCACATGGAGGCATAACAACAATGCACATAGATATCAAAGTAGCACAACAAGGAGTAATCAGATTCTAGATCAAGGTAGCACAGAAGCAATTGGACCCCATGTTCACATTTCAATAGGATGGACGGATGCTCGTGCTTGGTACCAATTAGATACATTGCTTAGCCGATCATATTGTATGGTTTCTTCCCATGTTTTGAGTAAGAAACATGCAAAAGGGGATGAAATGTAGTATACATAGGGAGGTACCCAAGGGGAATAATAATAGTTAGGTAGTTATGTAATGTTATTTATGGGGGGCATTTCTAGTAAGTAAGGCCCATGTAATGATGTGAACATAATGAAAGTAAGAAGGCTTACTAAAAGAGTCCACCCACTAGAATGTTCCTTCTCTAGAATGTCCCTAGAAGATAGATTGTACTATATAAAGAAGTAGAAGAAATGTAATGAGGCATGGTGAAGAATATTGTTATCGTAACAAGAAAGAATTGCTTGGGAGTGCATTCCTTCTATAAGGAATAATATATGGTGTTACCCTGCCTCAAGGGGCTTCTCTACAAATTATCTTATGTGAGTGATTTATTTCTCTCTTCTATTTTCAGATATGAGGTACGTAACAAAAAATCCTCTTTATAGCACACTACCCATGCCAATTAGGGCACATCACATGTCCTCTTATGCAACTGATTTTATTTTTGGCACACATGGTTGAGAGAGAGAGTAGAAAATAAAGAAGGACATTGAAATCCATAATTCTTAACCTTCCATTAACACAATTTTGCATGAATTTTAAAGGCTACAATACTTGTGACCTTCTAGTTCATCAAAACATGGATTTATCCTCATATTTACAACTTGTCTAAGTTAATGTTCTAGCTTGCTTAGTTATTTCTACACCACACAAAGACTTGTGATTAATTTTAAGTCCTTGGAGCTCTCCCCCTTCACCAAAGTTAGTCATTCACCATTCTCACAATGCCCATTTTTTCAAGAAAATTATGTGCCTCCTAGAATTGCCTTATCTTCACTATTTTGGCCTCCCATTATAACATTACATCTATGGATTTTTGCACTTGTATGTATGGGTGGCCTACCAAGATTTTCCTTGTGGAGAAATAAGGTTATGGTGAATCAAACATTATGATAGCCAAACCCACCAGCTAATTTATTGGCAAGGACAAAAAAAGACCACACCCCTACCAATGTGAATGCATTGTTTATATTACCCAAGTTTAAGAAAAAAATCTCTCAAACATGAAAAGGAATTTTTTGCTTTAATAATAATCTCACGCCTTGATTAACTCTTGGAGAAATAAATGCTACATATTTCCAGCTCATAGCAAATAATATGAAAGTGATGCCTTAACATTATTTGATAAGATTGTATTGCTTTTGTTTAAAAATTACTGGAAACCTAACACCAACATCATGTACCATTACATGGTTTGGGTTGTTAATGAAGTGGTAGACTACATCACCAAGTTCAATCGGGGATAAATAATAAGCAACAAAATTTCTAATTCCTTTCAAGTAGTCTATATGGTTGATATTTTGTCTCGGAAAAACTACCCCATGTTGTTGCTCAAATTCACCTGTCAAATTGAAGAATTTACTAGTCCAACTCTCGTTCTCCACAATGTGGAAATAAAATTATGCTCATAGTTTTTACATTAGTGATTGATTTGTTTTTTGTGTTACACTTCTTTATAAAATTTAAATGCCCAAACTATATCACTTATAAGGTGAAACTATTATTAAGGTGGATTGGTCCGTTTGGAATGATTTTACCTACAATGGAGCCTATGGTTATGATGATTATCCCTATGTCCCCTAAATTTGTTTTAGACAATAACCTGTTACAAGAGTTATATAGAGATATGGTTGGAGTCTATACATGGTTTAATGTCAACACAAGGTCCAATTCATCTCTCTATTGATTGGTTTGGAATATGTAATAATCAAGAACTATTCACAATGGAATGCTAGTTTCATTGACTTGAATAACTTGGGGTTGTTAACTGTGAAGTCATTAATACATTGTAACCTAGATAAGCTTTTTCAGTGCCATGTGAAAAATAAAGTTTTGTTTCCCTCTTGGAATGTTATCAAATACAAAAAGGAAGAGAAAAATTCGTAATCAACGTGATTATGAATGGGCATTAAGGAGATTGAGAGGAGAAATCTTGATTGAAGAGAGTGACAACTCCCCGTGATTATGTAAAAGAAGGTAAGAAGAATATGATAATTGTGATGATGATAATGATGA
>ML797658.1:71209-105782 GCA_009831015.1 Picea engelmannii
GGGTTGAGGAATGAAAACAATTATGTTGGGTGTTAGCTCCATGTTTACTTATCTTAAATTAAACAACCTATTTTCACCAATGTAGGATTTATCGCATAAGCATGAGACCTTGTAAACATTGTTGTACATTTTAGTATTGGTTGGATTCTTAATTGATTTAAGCAATATTCCTTCATGTAATCAATGTCCTCACCTATATTATCTTTGTTATTAGTACAATGTCCTCACCCATACTATCTTTGTTATTAGTGGAGTTTGTTTCTTTCCCTCTCTATCTCTCAATGATTTTCTACACTGTGATCACACTACACAAGATTCAACGTGTCACTAATTACGCCATAAGGCGTTTCCCCACCCCAATCAATCACTGATGTTTGTTGTTTTATGTTTTTTTTTTTTTTTAATCCTTAATTTTTTAAATGTTGTTTATTTGTTTGTTTTTTTAATTTTTAATTTTGTTTTTTTGTTTTTTAAAATTGTATTTTTAGTTGTTTTACATTTTATTTTTTAATTTGTGTTTTATGTTTTTGTTTTTTATTTAATTTTTTACTACCTTTTCGTGGCATTTTTTTGTCATTTTTTTCTTTTCTTAATCTTTTAAAAAACAAATTAAAATTGTTTTTTTAGAAATAAAAGGAGTTATTTTTCATTTTTTTTAAATGGATAATTTTTCATAAGCGTTCTTCGTTCTCTCTTAGAGGCAACCTATTTCCATCACTGTTTATCTCACTTGTAATTGTTGGATCCATTCGACAACCATCAGGATGGCCCTGGCTTTCGTTCCAATGTTGTGGATTGAACCTCAAATGTGTCAACCCCTTCATCGATCTTCGATCAAATCTCAACAAGTCTTGAACTCTCAATACCCCCCTCCTCTAGGTTGCAGCTTCTTCTATCTAGGGCATACACTTTTCACCTATCGCCTGCATTTGTATATTGAATAGTGAACCTCACATGTGACAACCTTGTCATCGATATATGTTCGGATCTCGAGAAGTAGTGAAGCCTCTCTTGCAGGTTGTAGCTTATTCTATATAGGTGTACACTTTCCACCTCTCACCTACATTTTTTTGTCAAGTAGCAAACCCTGAATGTGTCAACCCCATCATCGATCTTTGGTCGAATCCCGAGAAATCTTGAAGCCCTAACACCCCCCTCCTACATGTTGGAGCTTATTCGATCTGGGGCTTACACTTCCCACCTGTTGTTGCATTTTTATATCGGATATTGAACCTCGAATGTGTCAGCCTCGTCTTCGATCTTTGATCTAATCTTGAGAAATATTGAAGCCTTGACACCCCCCTCTTGCAAGTTGCAGCTTCTTTGATCTAGGGTGAACACTTTCCACCTGTTGCCTGCATTTTATATTGAATAGTAATGCGGGATAAATTCGAGGACACTTAGTAATCCCGCACTAATGTGTACCGTGAGAAGAGGAGTGGATGTCGTCATTTATATTACCATACATAGTTTAAACGTTCTACATTTTTACCTTTTTCCAAGCATTTTTCCCGAATGATTTCGTCCAAAATTTGACGATAAATTTAGAAAAATAGTGGGAATTGCATATTTTAGTGGTTGAGATTGCATATAATAGGGGCCTTCGAGGTTTTTGAGGGTGAAAAATTGATTTACGCATTCAAAAGCATGATTTGAGCACTATAAAATTGTGATTTTTCCAACACTCACCTTGCCAAATTATGGTGATAGTCGTCAGAAAAAGTCAAAAACATAGCAGGTGGTCACGGATGCCACGACTAAGAGGCACTACCACAAGTAATGGCTCCACATCAAATTGTCATTGAATGCCTTGCAATGTAAACAAAATTATGCATGTTTGAGGAGGCGAAAAATAAATTTTATAAAATTTAGAGAAAGGGCAATTTGGCTTAAGAGCTTGAGGCACAAAACCAAAGGGACCAAATGTGGTCTTTGAGGTGAAGCTAGTGATGGAAGTTGTTGGGGCAAGCCTAACGCCATGATGTACATTAGTTCTAGACATTTCAGATGTGCTTGTGATAATAACCCAATGTATCCACAATGATTATATCCAAAAAAAGGAACTTGTTATAGTCATGTTCAAGGATTGACATAGAGGGGATTGCCACAAATACCCATGCTTGGTGTAGTTTTGTTTGAATTCCTCCATACATTAGAGTAGATTTACATGTCAAGCCAACAGTGCAATATATCTGCTAGATCACTAGCCACAAAAACTATAACAAAATTTTAACACTTATTTTTAAACTCAATTTGAAATTACGCTACACAACATGGCTTTAAAAAATAAACACCACAACAAAATCTTCATTTCTCACAACTAACCAACTTCTCTAGATAGTGTGTATACTCACATATTCTCTACTTTCAATTAATTTTTTTTCTTATTTCAATGCTTAGAATTCTAAGTATCAACCAACAACTCTTCTCCTCAATGTACTCTTATTACAATAATCCATTTTTTATCAACATAACGATAGACCCTCGCACTCCAAGGCAAGTGAAGCACATAGTGATGGAAGCCATGAAACCCTCCATGTAAGGAATAAGGCATTGCCAATAGTCGCATTTTGTTTACTACTCCTTTAGGCACAATCGACACATTCTAACCCACAGGTGGAGTTCTTGCACCTTGATCTAGAATAATCTAATCTAAATGTTCACATGGTTGTCGCTTATTTTTGCATATGATCCAGACTCTTGTTGAAGCCTTCTTTGATGCTTTCATAAGATGCAGACACTTGCTTTGAATCGAAGATGCATGTAGGGTGGCATTTTTCTTGTGACGTTATTCTTATTGATGTTTTCGCCATTTATCAGTTGAGAGAAGAAAAAGGGAACGTGGAATAATAGGAACATGGATGTTGATGTTGTGTGATGACAATGAATGTTTACATTAGTTACGCCATATGCCCCTCTATTGAATAAGGCCCTAAATACCTTACACAAATTACTACTCTTTATTGCATGCTTTGAAATTTGAGAATGTTATATTTTCCCTTGCAATGGCTTGGTTTCTTCATTGTTGTCATTTATTAATTGGTGGTTTTTGTTGTTATTGCTTTTTAATGTTCACATGCATTTACTTTCTAATTGTAGTGTCAATCTCTCCAAGACTAGATTGAAATTCAATAGTTCTTTTTCTATGGCACCATTGAAATTTTTGAATCAACATCCTTAGAAAAATGTGTGTAATATTATGCATCCATTGATCGAGATATTCCTCGTCATATTTAATCAATGTGTTTTATATGTTTGTATTGTTCCTTTCTTGCTTTCGGTTTCCTTGCCTCTAATTTTTTTTGTAATTCGAGAGACAAAGTAATTTTGGAAAGGTTCCCCCCTCTTACCATCTTACTTTTTCCCAAAAGCCAAAATTAGAATTATATTTTGTTGATTCCACTCACGTACTTTTAGTCATTTTTCAACTTCGACAGCTCGCAGTATTCCAATCCCCAATGGAATTTACAAATGAAATATTTCAACCTCTCCACTTTATAATTACATACTTTTTGCACCTTAAGCGGCAATTGCTAGTTATCATCCAAGCTATAATAGTTATATGTATCTAAGTGTCCAAGTCTTAATGCATCTTGCTAGGCAAGGCTTTGGTGTGCTAGTGTCATTTATCTTATACAGGAATTAAATATTGCCATTGATAATTTTCATTGAGAAAGAGAAAAGATAAGAAATTTTAACGTTGTAGAAACTATTCAAGGACAAAAAACACAATATATCCAACTATTTATCATTCACACATATACACCCACATAACACATCCCACAAAGAAAGAAAGAAAAAAAACTTTAATAAAAATATTTATGAGAAAATATATCAATCAAAAAAATCTATTTAAAAGTGATATGGATTGAGTGAAGAAAAACCTTAACCCAAAAAATTCTCTACCACTTTTACTTCTAACTACATTTTCAATATTGTTCTTATTGTGAAATAAAACAACCATATAACTAGAATATTTGAAATCATCCACACTTACAATACATTAAAATACAACCCAAAACATTAAGATACAACCCTCATAGAATATTTAAAATCATCCACACTTACAATACATTAAGATACAACCCTCATAGAATATTTGAAATCATCCACACTTACAATACATTAAGATACAACCCTCATAGAATATTTGAAATCATCCACACTTACAATACATTAAGATACAACCCCAAACATTAAGATACAACTCCCATAGGAACTTTAAGATACAAAGAGCATCATTTCATTTTCAAATACACTTACAATACATTAAGATACAACCCCAAAGGTGGGGTTCCTTTGGTACAAAGAGCAACATTTCATTTTCAAATACCCTCTCCATTACAAAGTTCAATAACAATATGATTTTGTTTAATGATTTGCATAGTTTCTTTAGGATATAGATTGCCATGTCTATGTGTGAGAGGTTTCATATTTACAATTGTACACTCATTACTTGTTACTTTTATCATTGACCAAACAATGTGGACGTGATAGGTCTTCGACCGAGAGAATCGTCACTTCTTAATTTTAACTATTCAATTGATGCCAATTTTAAAAATAWTTCAATCATATAAATGTGGAAACTCTTAATGAATAGTTAATATGAACCTCGTCACCGATTTTATCACATTCTTAATACTAGTAAAACTTTTTCGATTTATTTAATAAAATTATCAATCATTATCAATATTAAGCTTCTTAGTGTTGTTCTTTCTTTTAGTTCTCATCTATTTGCTAAGTTGAGGTTGACAATATTGTTTAGGCTGACAATATGCTATTAGCATCTTTGTAAGACTACAGGTAGGTCTTGTTTTTTTTATTTTGTTGGACAAGGAGATGATTAGGTGTACTTAGTCATACTTTCAAGAAAAATATTGTAATAACAAACAATGTATATGTTTTTTTGAGAACAATATATATAAATATATTGAGAAATTTTATGCTGCACAAAAAAAGTTGGGTATCATTTTTTTTATTTATTTTTATATTATTATTGTTTTCATATAATTTAATGTATTACATAACATATAATAATAATAATAATAATCTATTTTTAAGGTCACGGTCAAGCCAGGCATCAAATTGGTGTCTGAGACCTCTTTCGCCAAACGATTTTACTGGTAAAGTCTACGGAGGTATACATACCCTACCCCCTCTAGATTTGAACATGTGACCTCTTAGGAGGAAACACATGTTCTTAACCATTAGGCTCACTCACGTTGTATATAAATGTTTGATTTGTTAAAAGTTTATTTTTTTTAGATATAAGGAAATAGGTTAATGGTTCAAGATTAAAAAGGCATTTGAGAGAAGTGAAAGTTTACCCCTTTGTGGACCACCACCGAGTCATTTTAAATAACACGGTTTTTCTTAAATGAATAAGTCGTAGTCTAATTGTTCTACATTTTGTTTTGTTTTTTGGGATTTTTTTGTTTAATTTTGCTCGAAATCGAGCAAGAAATTGTTGGATTTGTAGATTTGAGTGGTTAATTCTATACAATCTGAGTGCTCCAGGGGTTTTTCAACATGCTAAATCTATTTCTACATTCAAAAATACGATTTAAATAACAGAAAATTATGATTTCGTACAAATTTATGTGACTGGATTTCAACAAAAAAAAAAAAAAAAACATAAAACAGTTTGACAATGCCAACAAATAATAATGACGAGCCCCTCAACATTTTCAAATAGTAACTATCCTACTATTATATTAATTTACACCTAAATTATAATAAGTTTTACCATCTAAAAAATTATAAATATAAACTTTATATTAATATTGTTATGTATTTTAATACAATAAATTAACCTTTTTTACAAAAGTAAAGAGTTCGTTATCCATCATAGAAAATAGGGTGTAGCGAGACATGACAAGATGTATATCATCTCCACAACGGGCACGTGGACTCCGTTAAAATGAACATCAATAAGCTATTAAAAGTTTATAATTTTTAAAATTGGTAATTATATATTTTTTAAGTTTATTAAATATTATAATTAAATCAAGTAATTATGATCTATTTAACTTTAGGTATATCAAGGATTGAAAAAGATGAAAGGCAAAATACAATTAAATATCTTTAAATGAAAAAGTCTATAAAGATTTTTTTTTCCACATAAAATTACACTTTATATTTATATTATAAATATAAATCGATCGCTTATAATATGTCCATATTTACTTGTGTCAAAAAGGCTATAAGTAATGTCAATATTTCCCATTACATCACATAGAGAAGACCCTCGGGTCATAAAAACAAACTGCATAACACATCAGAAGATAAACTTTCCGATCCCCCATAAGTCACTGGTTGTTCACAAGACATCCAAAATCAAGTGTTCAAAACAACAGGTGCCATTAATCGTCCCAAAAAAGAAGGGTCGAGCAACCTCCAACTAAAAGCAAAAAAGGACTAATAAAGATCGAGAAATTGGAGGGGCCCCTCATGCTCCTCTGCACATTGGTAGTAAATAATCTTCTTGGGATCCCTTGTGAGTGCCTGTTTTGATAGACTATCTGCCACTTTATTGTCATTTCTATAGACATGAGCAAAGGATATTTTGTAGAAATGATAGATTAATACAGTGATACAATCCATCCAACAATCCAAAGTAATGACCTGTAGTCGCACCTTTCCCCTCAACCAGTCAATGATGATCTTTGAGCCTCCCATAACATGTAGCTCCAAGATAGAAAGTCGGGAAGCCAATGCAAGCAAGGCCCAAACTCCAAGCAATTTGGCTCTGGTATTGGTATCGGGCCCACAGTTAAGAAGCCATTTGTAACTACACTGCTCACTGATCCTTATGACTCCCCCGACACCATTGTTTAGACCTGTAGATGATGTCGCTCCATCAAACCATCCAACCATGACTCCCAACGCCGTATGTGAAAACCCCAATCTCCGAGCAGGTACTTTTGGAGTATGATTTTATTCCCACAAAGCTAATAGAGATCTATGAATCACATTATGTACCCTAGGGGTGATATCTTCAAAGACTGCATAATTGCGTTCCCTCCACAATGACCAACATATGAGAGTTGGAAGAGTAGGCAAATGAAAATTCTGGGCTTTCCACAGTTTGAAACAATCCACCAGATTACTCCCAGCCCAAACTCCAGAATAGTTTAAATACATTCTTATCTTGTTCCATACTTCCATCGTAAAGGCACATTCCATGAAAAGGTGTTGAGTCGATTCTGCATTCTTCAGACATAACTTACACATACTTGGTCATGCAAATCCTCTACGTTGGAGGATCTCCCATATAAGTATTTTATTTTCCACCAACAACCAGGTGAAAAGCTTGATTTTCAACGGACAATCCCAAGACCATAAGGCCTTTCTCCAGCCTCCTATCTTATAATTCCACTTCAGATTTTATGATGCCAAGTAGACATTCTTTACTGTAACCTGTCCGGACATGTCTCCCCCTGTCCATTTTAAAGAGTCTGGCTTCTCTTGTAGAATAACTCCATTATTTATAAGAGCGCGTCGATAGGCATTCCATTCTTCCTTTAGATGCCTGAACAATTCCAAATCCACGCTAGTAAGCCAATTGGAAGTGATCATGCCCACTTGTGTCGCAGCTTGAACCTGGAATAGGTAGTACACACCTTTCCTATTAATCGCTTCAATCAAATCCTCTGACAGTAACGTCGACTGTCCCATCCCCAAAATACAATCTTTTCCAATCAGGATTAAATGTCCATTCCCCAGACTCCATGCAATCCAATGCAAAAGGAGATGGAGGGATTTAATAAGTATTTCCAAGTCTAAGAGTCATTTTCCCTTGTGATGTCTATCGTTCGTAGCTAGCGAGTAACTAAAACAAATGGTAGATACTTGTCCTTTAGCACCCAATGCCATAAACCCTCCTTCATAAGGGCCCTCCAAATACTATTAGATGCTAAAGTTCTAATGAAATCTATCAAGTTCCTCAACCCCCAACCCCCATAGTGCTTTGGTTTGGTTATCAATTTCCAATTGCAGAGATGTATACTCTTCTTTTTTCGGCATCCCGACCAAAGGAAGCTAAAAATCAGTTGTTGAATTTTAAGGAATATCATTGATGGCAGATTTGCCAATGCCAACCAGTAGACAGGCTAACTCTCCAGGACAGCTTTAATCAAAATCAATTGCCCCCCTAAAGACAACCACCAATTGCACCAATGATTGATCTTCTTTTCATATTTTTCTATAAGCCAATGCCAATCTTCTTGTCTATACCTGTCAATCTTAAGGAAAAAACCAAGATATCTGAACCCCTCAAAAAGATCTTGAAAGTTATAGGGAAGTATTAATTTCAGAGAATCCAGGACAAGATGATTAACACCATACTGAAATAAGGTGGTTTTATGAGGATACACCTGTAAACCTGAAGCATAAAAGAGATTTTTCAAAACCCTGTTGATCTCCTTCCATTCGACTAATGAGTCATTTGTCATAATAAGAATATCATCTACGAAAAGAAAGTGTAGAATCCGGATGAGTCTAGAAACCTTAATGCCAGTAAAGCTTCCTTCCCCTTGGCTTGTTTTTAATGCCAAGCTCAAACCTTCCATAATGAGGATGAAAATCAAGGGCGACAAAGGACATCTGTGTCTGATCCCTCTCCCGCTACTAAAAAAGTTTGTAGACTCGCCATTTATAAGAATCGCATAGGTTGATGATGTGACACAACCCATGATCTAGTTGGTCGTCATCTGCCCAAAACCACATTGTAGTAAAACCAACCTGAGATAATCCCAACTAATGCAATCGTATGCTTTCTTCAAGTCAATTTTGAGGATTAATGCCTTCAACTTTTTTTCTCTGATACTATGGAGACACTCCTGGGCTGTCCCAATTGCATCAATTATTTGTCTTCCTTTCAAGAATCCAAACTACTCTTCAGATAATGTACAAGACAAGATCGGTCTTATTCTCTTGGCGATAATCTTTGATATAATCTTGTAGCAAAGATTGCACAAGGCAATCAGACGAAAATCGCCAAAAGTTGTCGGTCCATTTACCTTCGGAATCAAAGCAATGAAGGTTGAATTCATGGACCTGATCACCTCCCCTGTAATGTTTGATTCTTCTACCGCTTCCAGTAAATCCTTTGCAACCAGATCAAAGTTATGAGTGAAAAAATCAACAGTCCACCCATCTGGGCCTGGACTCTTTTCTTTCGTAAAACCTTTTAGGACACCAAAAACGTCCTCCTTTATAACAGGTTTTTCTAAATTTTGTACATCCTCCTCCGGCACCATTCTAGGATACAGTCTCACTGCCTCTACATGATCTACAATTATGTTATTAGTCGAAGCTTGGTAGAATGATCTGAAGAAGCGCATAGCTTCAGACTTAATAGCCTCCTGCCCATGATGAAATTTCCCCTGATCATCCTTGATTTTCCACAAGTGTTTTTTATTCCGTCTCAAGCTAGAAAAGTGGTGAAAATACTTTGTATTTTTGTCACCATTATGGATCCATGTAGCTCTACTTTTCAACCGCCAAAGTGCCTCATCTTCCATCAATAATTTGTTCTGGTCTGATTCAAGAGCTTTTAGACGGGATCCCAGATTCATATTGAAGTCATTTTCCCAACCATGTTTTGTCAGTTGTTCTATCTCATCTCCTAGGGCAACAAGGGCTCTATTTTCTTTTAATTTCTTCTCTGCTAACCAAATCTTAGTACGAGCCTTTAGTTTGGTTGACTTCTGTGAAATTCTCCTTTGTGCTCCAACCACACTGTAGAACTGTGTATCGCCCCATATCGACTGCACTAAATCCCCAAATGGCTCTTCCATCAAACAAGCAAGGTTAAATTTAAAAGGGTAAGACACTGAATTATATCCATGGTCCAATTGAAAGATCACAGGAGAGTGATCTAAGATATAAGGGTGTACAACCCATGATCTAAACCATGTTGTATCATCCAGTGAGCCTTCAACCACATAAACTATGTCTAATCTTTTTTTAATGCAATGTGCCCCACTTTTGTTGTTGCACCATGTAGGCACTAATACCGAAGGTTGTATGTCCACCATATGATTTCTCTGAAAGAGGTCTCTGAAGAAACTAGCCAATGGATCATGTAGTGCTTCCACACCCCACACTTCATCAATACTTGTTATAAAATTTAAATCACCTGCCATAATGAGATCATCCTATGCTAGTAAACCCTTTGACTCTACCTGTTCCCAGAACTGTCTTCTATCGGAGCAAGGACCATAAGCATTTATAAAACTAATCCTGCTTTTTTAGGTAAATGATAACCTATCAACAAAATACCACCAACACTTAGGAATGGATTTAGCTCAAATATAACGGGATTACAAGCAACCAGAAGTCCTCCTGACTTCCCAACCACACTAACCTCATTAATACACCAAGAGAGGCATAGTGAAAACATAAAACTCCTAGCCTTCAATTCATCCATTAAAGTTTCTTGAAAAAAAACTATGTTCGGCTTTGTACTACTCAACAACCTACATAAAGAAGGCAATTTATGGGGACCGCCTACCCCTCTGACATTCAGGGATAAGAGGATCATGATTTAGCCCTTGCAATGGATTTCATGCCTCTAAGCGCCCCTATGTCAGGTGAAGAAACCGAGTGGAGTTTATTAGCCGAAGACTGACTAGATTTCTTTCGAGCACTCCTAGTCTTGATAAAAGAAATTTCCATCCCCAAGCCCTTGGAATAGGTTAATGTTTTTCCTTTTTGTTCCCCCTTACTAGACGTTAAGCACCCAAAGATACATCGATTTTGATGGACCTCCTATCCTTGATAAGTGGTGAGGGGAATGGGATTGTCAGAGTCTCCAAAGGAAGGAATCAAAGAATCTATCATGTCTTCCAAACTCGGGACTGTCTCTGATTGAGTATGAGAGACAAGTGTACTCTCCACACAGGGAAGAGGCTCAGATGGAGCAAGTAAAAAAGAGGTTGTATCCACTACAGGAGGAGAACTAGCTGACATATCTTAATCAAATAATGAGCCTCCTAAAACCGTAGTGTCCTTAGCAGTGCTATTGACTTCTATAGTAGCAGCCTCCACCAAAATAGAATTCTCCAAAAATTCATGTTCCCATGCAGAAATTTTAAAATACGGGTTAGGCCAGAAGGACCTACACTTACCGATTAGGGATCCTGAAAGGTCGTCCCCTGAGTCCTCTGCGCCTCCAGAAAAATAGGCACCCATTGCCTCTGGTTCCTCTTCAGACATATACAAGTTCATAGCTGGATTTTCCTCTGCTTCATCATCTACTATGTCACCAACCCAATTTAAACAGTCTCTTCGTAGATGACTAGTTCGTCGACAATGTGTACAATGAAAAGGTATACCCTGGTAATCTAGGCATTGTACTGATACCTGACCCCTCCATTCAAGTTCCAACGTATCCATCAAATATGTTGTTACATCTATGTCCACTAAAACCTGCGCCATGCGCTTATCCGGTGAATGTAAACCACAGTCGTCTACTTTAATAAACCAGCCAATAATGTTCCTTATAGCATTCATAGCCTTTAAGTTCCATAGGTTAAGTGGTAAACCTGGGAGTAATACCCACACATGTCGATGGCTGAAATAGTCAGTTGTAGGGTCAAAACCTGTCCTCCATCTCTTCATCATGAGACTTCCACCTTCAAAGTCTCAGAACCTATTCAGAATAAGTTCAACATCTTCGAGAGCTTTAAAAACTAAACCAATCCACCCATATGGCAAAGTTAAGAACTCTGGCACATATCCAAGGATAGGAAACCAGTTACTATGCATCCACTCTGCAAATGATAGTTTGCTTCTGGTCTTGTAGGCAAAACGCCCAACGAGAGCACAGAGGGAGAGTCGGCACGTTTCCTCCAAGCCAACATCCATATCGATAACCATGCGTCGTATCTATCTTTTTGGTTACCAAGCCCTTATAACCTTTTTTTTGTGAATGTCCTTAACTCTCAAATGCTCACGACTGGTATTTACAGGTTTACTAGTCGGCTTATGAATAATTGGAGTAAAGCCTAGATTAATCTTAGTATCTGAAACTGAACCAGAGCTCCTCTGTAATAGTCCTAAACTCACACCATAATCGGAAAGGTCATGGTTCATATCCTTTCCAACTTCAAGAATGTTTGTATCCGCCACCCTTGGGTATTCTAATGAGGAAGGTTGTTGTGCATTAATTGCTTGTGTTAATGTAGCATTTAAGATGCCCCCACCACCTTCTTTATTAGTCGATGCATCTACCATTTTAAATAAGCCTGCTCGTTCCCATTCAGCCTCATCCACAGTGCCCATAAGCGCACTAGATTCCAAAGCAATAACTCTATTTCTATCCACCCAATGAGAAATCGCTTCCTAGACCAAAACAAGTCAAAGAAACCGTTGATGTATGACTCCGGGAACTTCATTTAAGGAATAGTATTTAAGACACAATAAATGATGATGGAACCCTTATTACTCCCCTCCCCGAGCTTCTATAACTGAGTCAAGTGTCCTCCAACCACTACACAATAACTAATGCAATTTCTCCCCTAACTAAACTAAAAGAAACTTCTGGGCCAAAATCCAAACTAGACCTTCTTCCCAAAAAGCCTCTATCATGGCCAAGACTCCAAGACAGACCCTACAATAACTACTTACCAGTTTCTATATATAGTAATCCACCATTAGAGCTTCAAATGGAAGTTGAAATTGTTACTATATCCGTCCATTCTCCACCTCTGATTTTCGCATCACATCCCCTAGAGCTCAGTTGAGTCGATGCTCCACCAGGGTCAAAAGTCTAGGAAGATGAGATTCCTTTAAATTCAAAACTCAAATTTTTATACTCATAAAAAAAATTATATTTTAAAAAATTGGATTCATTCTTAATAAATTTTAAACTTAAATAAATTTATATTATGTAGTTTTAATTGACTTAATTGTGGACTATCTTGTTATGCTTAAAATCATTGTGGAGGAATATTGCTATAATAAAAAAAATCTCATATATTGCTTTGTTGACTTTAAAAAAATATTCAACGTGGTATCTATAAGTAATCTCTGGAATATATTAAAAGAGCTAAAAGTTCCTTTCGAATTGAGAGTTATTGTGACAACGTTAGACAAAAACATCATTGCCAAGTTTAGGAACATTGAGGGTTGGTAGAAATAAATTAATTATAATATAGGAGTTAAGCAAGGCTCTCCCCTATCCCCTACTCCTTTTTGCATATACATCAACAAGTTAGGTGGTTCTTTGGAAGAAGTAGGATATGACGACACACCTTTAGCTAGAATAGTCATCATCCTTCTCCCTTATGTTGATGATATTGTTTTTATGGCGAGGAGTCGCTATGATCTTGACAAGCAACTAAATATTCTCAAGGATTTTTGCTCTAGTGTGGGTATGAATGTTAACACGAACAAAACAAAGGTTATGATAATCAAATCCAAAAAGATCACTTACGCTAATTTCATGTATGATAATAACAACTTGGAGCAAGTGACTTCATACAAAAATCTCGAAATAGATGTCCATCAAAAGCTTAACTAGAACCATAGCATTGAGAAAAGGATAAATGGAGGGTGGAAAACTTATTATGGACTTGAAAATAATTGTAAATTAACGAACCTCTCTCTTTGGGATAAGAAGAAACTCTTCTTTGAGGCTCTCGTCACTCCTATTATCGTATATGGTTGTGAAGTTTGGGGCTGCAACATCTCTAGAGAAATGTGGAGAAAGATGGAACAACTCCAAAATATTTTTATAACTTGTAATCTTAAAATTAGAGGCAATACACCATATTCTATCCTGCTCATAGAAGCAAGTCTTTCTTGTTGGGAATGTGTTATATTCTCTGCATGGTTATCTCCACCACATATTTATCCATATAAGGAGTTGTAGGGGGTGTGGTCCACCCTCCCCCCTACCCGGGAGTTCCGAGGTGGAGCCCTTGAAGAAAATAAATTGGGTTGTTTTTGGTCTATTTTTGGCTTGCTTTGTGTTTTTTTATCCATTGTAATCTAATCCTAGTTAAAGGATTAGGGATTAGGGTTTTGGGATGCTACAAAATACCTAAATATTGTATTATGTATAGTCAAATTAAACAAGATAGAGGTGCAGCTCTAAGGTTTGTTAGTTTTCTCAGTTAAAGGTTTCTAGGGTAAATCTTTGTGTATTGTTTGTATGTCATTGTTGTTCTTTCTGTTTTGTTTAAGAATATGCATGCATTGTTTTACTTAAAAGGTTTCAAACTTTCATTTCTCCCATTGAGAGCATGGATTTGACTATGTACTTAATGTACAAGAACAAGATAAACAACATGGAAGAAAAGAGACTTCCTAAGGTTGCTTCAAAATCTAGTCAAAACTACATGGTGCTCAAGTGGAGTTGGCATAATGATGCCAAGTCTTGGCTAAATAATTGAGGTATCAAGGAAAAGGTCACTCTTGTATAATAAAGATAATATTAAAAATATCATTACATCTAAATTTAAGGAGAAATTGTGGTAAGATAAAGAATAGAGGATAAGAGAAAATTAGGATACTACGAGGAGGTGATCAACCCTAATCTAAAAGATCACAAGTATATCTCATTTTTAACTAGAGTAAAGAAGAAAATCAGCATTGCTAAAATAAGAACAAACTCTCATGAGCTTCATAGTGAAACATGGGGTTGGACAATTCCTAAAATGCCATGGGTCAAAAGAATTTATCATCATTGTGGCACAAAGAGGGTTGAAAATGAAAATGTTTTCTCTCATATTGTTCTACATATACCCACAATAAATCTCAATTTCAAAATATTTGCTTACAACATCGACCTTCTTAACATTTTAACTCATCAAAAATATGGTGAGTTATGAATGTTTCTCTTAAAGATTTTCAAAAACATAAATAAAATTTTAAGGCAATCCAAGCAATTTCTTATTTTTTTTTAAAGGTCCAATAGATCAATGTTGGTCTCAATGGAAGATAATAAATCATCATCATCATTAAATTTGACAATAAAAGTTGAATATTCAAGAGAATAATGTAACCCTCTGAACAAGTATTTAACCACTTTCCTTGCTATGCTCTTTCATTCTTTTGGGGTATAATGGTCAAGTCATGAAGTCATTCATCCATACAAATGTTTAAGATGATATTCTTATTTTATAAAACATGCCCATACATGTAATACATGATGGATAAACAAAGCATATAAATCTTAGATAATAGTATAAATACTTACTTTAATACATTGAGATAAATATTTAACTCTTATATTTTATTAATGTAAGAGCAAATATTTTGCCAATTAATCATAAGATAATATCATCTCTTTAGCCTAAAAAAAAATATGTTAGTTCTTTATTTATATTGGGAAGGAGGGTGTAAGAAGACCCATGCACATGAA
This sequence comes from Picea engelmannii, assembly GCA_009831015.1. Lineage (NCBI taxonomy): Eukaryota > Viridiplantae > Streptophyta > Pinopsida > Pinales > Pinaceae > Picea > Picea engelmannii. The sequence continues at coordinate 86,583 of ML797658.1, forward strand.
ACAAGATAGGTCTTTTATGGGATTGTTGCCTACGACTAGGTAGATTAGCATACACAAAGATACTACCTCTACTAGAATATATGAGGGTGGGGGTGGGGCATATATAAGATAAATATGGCCCACTCCCACCATCTTATATATGAGGGTAGGGGTGGGGCATATATAAGAGAAATGTATAATAATACATTTCTCCTCTTATATATGAGGGTGAGGGTGGGGCAAATATAAGAGAAATGTATTATACATTTCTCTTATATTTTCTCCACCCCCACCCTCTTATAAGAGAAATGTATAATACATTTCTCTTATATTTTCCCCACCCCCACCCTCATAAGACACTAATCTATATTTTTTTTCCAAAAAAAAAATCCATAATTTTATTTATAGTGAACAAAATTACATAGTTATATGCCACTTGACATTAAAAAAGGTGCTCGACAATCCTTTAGAGCAAAAGTTATTTTCCTACTTGCCTTTATTTTATTACAAACAACAAACTAGTTATCGTCTCAAAAAAATTACGTAAACAGTTACACATATGAACATTTTATTTATTTTCTCAAAAAGTTACAAAAATAGTTACATCATTTAAAAAGTAAAGATATGGTCAATCCTCAATCATGATAATTTGAAACATTTCTTTATATTCAAGGTGCATGTGTGAATTTTGTAGAGTAACCATCATGTAGAATGGAAGTGATCCAAGTACCCTCATCCAAGTCCAAACCAGTTTGGATAGGTCGTCCACTATGCTATTCATTTCCCTGCAGATGTGAGACAGAGAGATATGTGAGAAAGTTTTCAATTGCATCTGTATATCCTCATAAAGGGGTTGTAAGGTCAAGTTTTTCATTTGAGTTTCATTTCTAATCCATTTGATGACTAATGGAGAGTTACCAAATATTTGTATTTGTTGGACCCGTGTTTTTGGGCCAACTGAAGAAATAATTTAAGTGCCATCAATTCACAAAAATTGTTAGATTCTTGTCCAATACCCTATTTGAAGGATATGCAGTGTGTGGAGAAGAGATATAAGATTATGTCTGCACCTCCTTTGGGAGGGTTTCCTTGCAATGCTCTATCAAAATATGTCTAAGGGATATTCTTATTTATTACCTCTTCGATGGGTTCATGTCTGGAATGTTTTTCCTCCACCTATGAGTAAGCATTTAGGATGTTGAGAGACTAAATCACACATTTGACAGGGAGGGTCTATTTTCCTTCTAATATGCTTAGATTTATAGCAAGTCGCACTCCCTAAGCTATTTTGAGGGGAAGGGATTTGATCTTTTAGGTATCTGTTCTAGAGTACCAATATCTAAAGGCTTCTTCTATGTTTCCTCCTAGCCATACATTTTTCATCCCTTCCATGCCTTCCACTTATTTCCAAACTTTTTTAGTAAAGGAGAAAAACATAATTAGATGTTCTATGGTTTCGTTTGTTTGTTTTCATAAGTTGAACAACATGGACCATGAGATTTCTTCTTCCAAAGTATCTCTCCAGTAGGAGCCTTAATGTTTAAAATCATCCACATGAAACTTTAATTTTTGGAATGAAACTTTAGTTTTCATATAATTATCCACCACCATGCTTGTTTGTTGTTGGTGCATGCCTATTTTGGGAGAGAAAAGCCTATTTTTGGCACATACCTATTTTGGGCGAGAAAATCCTATTTTTGGGCACATGCCTATTTTGGGAAAGAAAGGTCTATTTTTGGAGCGTGTTCCTTATGTGGCGGAAAAGCAACACGCAGAAGAGGATGGAAAAGCAGGACAAAAAAGAGGACAAAAAAGCAGCTTGCAGAAGAGGAAGGAAAAGCAGCATGCAGAAGGAGGAAAATAAGCATGATGCGCATGCAGACAGACCTAGCCATGTTAGGGTTAGGGTTTTGGACATACATGTAATGGCTATAAGCAAATAGAAGAGTATAAATAAGGCCTAGGAGATCTAGTAGAGGTTGGTCAATTGTTCGTTGATTTATGGATTAGTAGGTTATTGGTCGATTGGTTTGAGTAAGCTAGTTTTGAGGGTTAGATAAGATGTTGTGGAGCCCGGTGTGGTCTAGTCCACCTCACAGAGGGTAATTATCCTCTTTTTTTATTGTAATCCAAATGATGTAATGCATGCAATGGAAATATTTATGGACGTAGCCCCGGGGGGGGGGAACCACGGTAAATCTACTGTGTTTATGTGTCATGAATGGTTATTTTATTGTTATGTTACTTATCAGTTAAGAATGAATGGTTAAGTTGATTATCACAACATACATGCATAGTTTAATGAATGAATACTAGAATTAGATGAATGAATAATAATGTTAATGCATGAGGAAAAGGATCAGATTACAGTCCCAATCCCTTCCTTGACTGCAAACACCTAAGTATTGTAGTCCCCCCATTAATTTATCTCGGGTGAGACTGCATTATGCACTATGTGCGCAGCATTGCCTTGTAGTTTACCAGGAGGGCCGATAGTTTGAGGGTTTTGTTGGAAACCTTTGAGATCATAACATGGGTCAGCCCAAGTCCAACAAATGGTATTGTTGTCAGCTAGAACTGAGCAGGAATGAGTGCAAGGGATCTGTTGAAGAACAATAGAGAGAATGAAACCATAGAAGGGAATGTTCAGGCCATGGAATCCAACGAAGGCAGAGATTGAAAGATGGTTAAGGACAAAGGAACTCAAGTTTGTGCAAAAGGACAACATAAACCCTAAATATACAACACACAAATATCTCGACCAATATGTGTTTAGCGACTTGCATGAAGTATTTTTCTACGAGTTCTCGCGTCTGTTGCGGGAGTGGTTATTGAGGTTGAATGACAACCATCCTATGAATCAGATCAAATAGCTAGAGTGGCATCATGTGGCGATCGCGCAGTTGCAGCAAGTCAATAATAAATTTACTTGCGCAATAGATTTTTGGTTAAATAGTATTATTGCAGGGTTTATCACTTAATTTGCAGTTGATACTGCGAAGTTGTACAATGCTGCAAAGTAGGATTTTATGAAGGGACCCTAAGGTAGGTACATAAAATGACTATATACTTCTATCAATATTTTATTGTATGACAAAGGTGTGATGACCATGGAATCTAACAATTAAACCTCCTTGCATGCATGGGGGAAGGGGGGAAGCACTGACAGGAATCTGAGATATGGAAAGCGAGTTGGATAAGGGGAATCAAAAGGAGGCCATGGACCCAATCATGATAGACAAAGACCAAAAAAAGAAAATAATGCAAAAAGATGGAGCGACGGGCAGCGGTAGATCCTACCAATATAAGAAGAATAACAAAAAGAGTGCCATAGTCAACAGAGAGGGCTTGGCTAGCAATGAAGAAGAGGTAGAGGATCTCTAGGATTTGGAGAAGATTGAGGGTCCATGGTTGGGAACAAAAAGAAAATCTCCAATCCAGATCACAGTTAGTGTGGAACCTACAACCCCTTGTGCGACTAATACACCTGAAGGAACACAAGGTTTTAGAAAAAAAAATTAGTAGAAGAGGGGTAGCAAGTCAAGGTTCCAATAGGGGACAACCAACTAGAGGTACAAGTTCAGGAAGTAACATTCAACTATCTACACCACACAAATTAAATAGTTCAACACACTTCAAAATGGAAGGAATAGATTCCACTATTAGATTACCAGAGTTTTGCGGCGAGGCATCGGAGGACCCTGAAAATCATTTATTTATCTGTGAAAATATCTGGGAAGAAAAGTAGGTCGCAGACGAGGATACAAAATTCACGCATTTAGCTATAACACTCAGAGGCTGCGCACTATACTGGTACATGAGCCTTGATGTAAACATCCCACAAGGAGCACTAAATACTAATGCAGAGGTGAAAAAGTTTTTGGTAAATGAATTTTAGAAGCCAAGATCACAAGACTAGTACATGAACGAAATAATCGAGATCAAGAAGAAGGCAGGTGAGTCTATATGGGAGATTGATCAAAGGTTCAAATGTATGAAAGGTAAGTTGAAGTACTCTATTACTGACATGCAGTATAGGCAGTTATTTGTGAACTCACTATTGCCACACTTGAAGTATCCCTTGAGATAGCAGAAGTTTCAAACTCAGGCAGAGGCTCTACAAGAAGCCCTGCAACTGGAAGAAAACCAATATCAACAGACAGATCCAACAATATAAGAGTTGAAAGAGAATCTGAAGAATCTGACATTTTAGTTGAACCAGAATAAGGGGAAAGAGAAGAGAGAATTTGTTTGGTGTACATTATGCAGGACAAAAGAACAACATAAGAATGAATTTCCAACCTTTGTGCAATACTTGGTAGCAGGGGTGCCAAACCCCTTGCCAACAGGAGGACCATGGTGTGAAATTTATAAGACATACAACATGATCCATATCATTCTCCAATGATGCAGATGTATACGACACTGCCAAAAATTTCTTATTATAATATTTGCAAATAAGTGGGTCATGATGACAAGGACTGCAAAAAACTGGAATTTATGCTAGAAATAAATTCAGACACCTATAGGGTGCAAGAAGAGATGATGATAATCCAAGTTGCGTCGCAGTTCAATAATTCAATAATGCGCAACCACAATTTAATATTGCGCAGTTGTATTACAACAATGCGCTACAGTATAATCTCACGCAGTATAACCAAATACCCCAGTACAATGCACCACGAGAAGACAGAGCTGTATTCAGAGGTGGAGGTCAGGGCAGATGAGGATTTGGACGAGGGAAAGGGCCAGTAGTCTACCACAACTGTTAACAACCAGGACACTACGCAAGAGACTGTCCACTTCCACCTGTGACATGTATGTATTTTCACATAGCAGACCACAACACAAAAGAATTCCCAACACTATTGGGAAAAATACAAGAAAAAATGAACCAGAACAATCAGAATGTCTAGTGGATTTCCGCAGAAACCAAGGATGATGGGAAGAACATCAACATAGTTACTTGAGGAGGATCCAAGACAGGAGATGATGCAACAAAGAAGGATCCAGCTCAACACCAGTGGGTCAAGAAGAACACTGAGCCACAGAAGCATTTTGACACGCGGAAAGAAAAGGAGACATTCAAGGAAGCCAAACAGGAGATTCTAAAAGAGAACGTTTCATCTACATCAATTGTGCAACAAACTCAGGATCCACCAATGTACGAGATGCCACCTTCAATGGATCACACCAGCAAAGGACAACCTTTAGAGAAAGTAAGTAACATAAAGACTTTTATACAATCCTATGTTAAGTTATTAAATGATCCATCATCCATTAAGGTCTTACAGAACTTGCTAGAAAAATGCAACACAGAAGTAGAAGGGAAGTTAGAACAAAAGACATATAATCATCTCCATATGGTAAGAAGAATAAGTAGGGAATTTAGGTTAAATGCCAACATTGGGGGTTTCAATATAGGAGATATCATACTTGATTTAGGCTCTGAAGTATATTCACTCACCGATGGATTCTCAGGTTATCATCAGATCAAAATAGCTCTTGAGGATAGGCATAATACTATATTTTCTACATAGTGGGGATCATATCAGTATACAATTATGCCTTTTGGATTGAAGAATGCACTAGCTAGCTTTTCAAGGGTGGTCATAGTTGCTTTTAAATAATTCATACGTAATTTTTTACAAGTATATCTGGATGACTGGATTGTTTTTAGTCTTTTGAAAGATCATGTAGAAGTCCTAAGACTCATGTTGGATAGGTGTAGGCAATGACAGATTTCATTAAACATCAAGAAATGTATTTTCAGCACACCCTTTGGGATATCGTTAGGACATGTGGTATGCAGACAAGGGTTACTGGTTGACCCTACTAAGATTGTTGTAATTGTGAACTTACCACCACCAAAGTTAGTGCGCCAGTTAAGAGCCACGCTTGGACATACAAGATACTACAGGAAGTTTGTCAAGGGGTATGCCCGGATTACGGCACCGATGGAAAAGCTGTTGAGAAAGGACAGCACCTATTTTAGTGTTTCTTGATTGGGAAAAGACATTTCATGTGCATGTAGATGCATCAACAATAGCACCTGGAGAAATTATGGCCTAGCCAGGAGCATGTGACTTAGATCATCCTATAGCCTTTGCAAGCAAGAAATAATTTGAATCGGAGCAGAATTACAACACAGCAAAAAGAGAAGGCCTAGCCATGGTGTATGCACTCTAGAAATTCATACATTACTTGTTGGAAAGAATTTTAAAATGTTCACATATCATTTTCCCTCAAATATCTAGTCAACAAGCCAATGTTGGTGGGGAGGATCTATAGATGGTTATTATTGTTCCAGGAATTTGATTTTGAAGTAATAGTTAAACCAAGGAAACTAAATGCAGGACCAGATCACTTATCCAAGATAACCAATGGAGAAGAACCTACTAACTTAGAAGACAACTTCCCTAATGCACAAATATTTTCAGTATAGATAGTTGATGAGTACTTTGTTGATATCATTGAATTTTTAAGCACAAGAATTGCGCCAAAGGAGTTTAGTACCACGCAAAAGAAAAAATTGGTAGTCAGCACTACAAACTATCAGCTAATTGCAAGTCATTTATACAAGCTGGGCGCAGATAACATTTTGAGAATGTGTGTTTTGGAACCAGATGAGAAGAAGTAGCACCAGGCAAGGAATGCAGCATAGAGACATCAACGCACTTCTTATTTGAGAAAATTATTACAAGATTCAGATTTCCCAGGATTTTGATGAGTGACCAAGGCACCCATTTTATTAATAGTACCATCCAGGCTATGACTGAGGAATTTGAAGTCTATCACCAGAAGAGTACACCATATCATCCTCAGGAAAATGGGATGGTAGAATATTTCAACAAGATTTTGGATAATGCGTTGACAAAGATCTGTAATGTTAACAGAGATGATTGGGATTTAAAAATACCAGTAGTATTATGAGCATACAGGACTACATGCAAGAATTTGACAGGACAGACACCATTCAGATTGGTGTATGGACAAGAAGTAGTGATGCCATTAGAATTTTTGGTACTTGGTCTCCGCGTTGCATCAATTACAAATATGAAATAAAGAGGCGTAGTACAAGAAAGGTTAAATCAAATGATGGAACTGGAAGAAGGCAAGAATCAGGCAGGATTCCACCAAGAGGTGTATAAAGCAAGGGACAAACCCTCGCATGATCAACACATAAAGAAGAAGATCTTTAAGGAGGCATACCTACTTCTCCTCTATGACAACACATTTTTGCAACATCCTGGTAAGTTTTGAATGCATTGGCTAGGACCATATGAAGTGATGTCACAAATGGAGGATATGCGTAGTTAAAGGACTTGACTGGAACAGAACTGCAAGGAATGGTGAATGGTAGTCGAATGAAACTGTATAGGGATAGTCGACCTACTAACTCTCAGTAGTTGTAGTGCAATAAGGAAGCCCTATGCATAGTGTGCTATAGTAGAAATTAGGAAAGAAAAATTACAAATATACATAAAAAGCATAAAAATAAGGAAAATACAAAAGAGGAGGAAGTTGGTTGACTAGTAGAAAATTGGAAAAAGTTGTCTGCAGCAGATGGTGAAAGTAGCGCGGAAAAATTAGACACTGCACGTAACAAACACTGAACAATGCGCAAATGCACGAAAAAAAGTGAAAAATACGACAAAACATTAATTGGTCGGGTCTATAAAGAGGGAAAAACACAGGTAAGTATGACACTTAGCAATTTTTTAGAAAAGGGAGAGTTGAAGAGTGAAACCTAAGAAAAATTGTGCAAAGCAGAAAGAAATTGACCACTCTGTATCTAGCATGACAGCTCCAAAGGATGGTTCCCCAAGGCGATATACTAAGGTTACCCGACAGGCCAGAAAAAGGAAAGAATGAATGACAGAGCCCGAGAACGTGGTCAAATTAGAAGACGTCCCAACCTCGACGACTAATTCGCTAAGCCCGATGAAGGTAGAGAAGGAAACCTCGACGATTGCATAAGGAGAAATGGGTCAGAGCTCTGAAAACCCAAATGGCAACACAAACCCTAATCTGGAAAAACCTATCGAACCTGAGGGAATGAAGGAAAAACAATAGGGACCTGGTGCAGAGGAGGTATTGGTCGATAATATCATAAACCATATGGATGTCAAGGAGGAGGAAGAATACATGAATGAAACAGTGGCAGAAGGCCACTAGCTATCTGCCATAAATGAAAGGCATCAGATGCAGCAGAGATCACACTCCTGTACATCTCAGACGTTGTGGTCACAGTCGAGGATATGCTTGGGAAAGTGCCAAAGTTGAGATACTCTGACCATGATGTTCGAGACACGATGAAGTTTCTAGACCTTTCCAAGGAAACTTATTTGGCAGACACGAGGGAGATAGGACCCCTAGGAAGACCCATCATGAAGCTCACATAGCGGATAATAGGGCTCTACAATTTCAGTATCATGAACCTCCTGGACATACCGCACTTTGGGTGTGGTAAGAATGTGGGACTGTGCGTCAAGCAGTTATTGGCCAGGGTACATGGAGGTATCATGTGGATGGATATGCCAGTCCCCATTGATGTGGAATTTATATCCAATATTAAAGGGTTTCCCATTGTTGGCGCACAACCCAAAGAGTACGTACAGAATAAAGCGCGAGAGAAATAAATTGTGGAGATAGTCAAAGCACACTTTGGAACAACCAAAGGGAACCAGGGAATAGTCCTCAAAGACATCAACGATGTTGTGATGTGGTTCTCCAGCAAGCTAATGGCTTGCAAGTTATTGAGGAAGTGTAGGAAAGAAGATGCCCTAGCAGGAGTCATAGCAGTAGTTGCGCAGTGCGTAAAAGGGGTAATGTTTAGATGGGAGTCGTACCTATTAAACCAATTTCTGATTGATTGTACAGATGCACAAGACAATGGCACTAAGTTCCATTATTCTTGGCTCCTCATCCTCATCTCTTTGGTAGCTTGGAAGGAACCAAAGTTCTCTAATTTTCTAGACCAGAAGGAGAAGTGCTACGCAGCAAGATACGAAACCCTCTGACAAGTCAAATATACTAAGAATCAACAAACAAATAATGTAGTGTTAGCCATGGTTCTGGAAGACATACAATAGAGAAAAACAAATGTATGGAGGATTCTTGTTGAGGTGGTCTAGGAGAACTAAGGGATTGTCAAGTTTAATGCATCCAAACATCACTAGTGGATCCAAGCCACAAGGGACCGAAGAAAAAATGTTTGGAAATGCAGTATTGTGTATCAAGGGAAGAGGTCGACTAGATCATCAAAGACTGGCCCATGCAATGGAAGGTGCTAGAAAAAAAAAAAAAAAGTCAAACCCAAGGAAAAAATAGAGTCAGGCACATCAACAAAAACAAGTAGCCTGACTAACAACACTGGAAAGGCTGTAGAACGCGCTCAAGCATCAGGGAGCATCGCAACAATGAAAAATCCAAGGAGGAAAGAAATAGTGTCAAGGGAGGAATTCAAGGGTGATGAAAAGAATGGAGAAACCTCTCAGCCCGAAGAGGAGGATGCACAAAAGAAGAAGACTGGGGTGCATCCCTCACAGGCGAAGAGAATTGCAGCACAGGAGGAGGAAATATGCAAGAAGATGAAATACCATAAGAAGCCTCCAGTCATCACCATTGCAGAGGATGACGTCGAGCTAGTGGTCGTCAAAGTCTAGGACAAGGGAGAAGATGTCATATGTGCAGTCAAGTCACAGAGGGAGGATATTATGGCTAAGTTGGTGAAAGTACATGATACTCTTCAAAGAAGACACAACAAACACGTGCATGGAAGGAACAAGAAGAAACAATGGAGATAGTGGTGTAGGGTAGCGACACATTCAAGGTCACACAGAAGATGTTGCGATTTGATGAGGAGACAACATAGAATCCAGTTGGGGACATAGAACAACTTGAGTTGGTTATGGCACAGATACCTACAAAGGTGTTATACAGGCTCCAAGCATGTGTGATGCAAGAAGTCCAATCTAGAGCCCTCATAGATGCCACTAACTTGGAAGTTGGTAGGGAGGTTGCAAAGGTGTTACATAATACCTTTTTACCAGTTGACTTTGGAGAAGGAGGAGGAGAGGAAATGTGCATACAAGTTAGAGAAGGGACTAACAACAGTCTATAACAACATCCCAGTCTGCATGTAGGATCCATAAGACACATCAGAAGGAAAATTTCAGAGGATTGCGTAGCTCATGGTGAAATATCAACAGAAGATCACAGAGCTCACGGAGAGATGGACTCCCGCTACACCTTTTGAAGTCAGACAGCAAAGAGAACAGGAGGCTACTGCGCACATCGACAATATTATGCAAGAAGCTAATGTCGTCGAAGAATTCTATGATAAGACTGCTCAGATGTGGACCAGTATGGAAGAAGTCGAGAAAATCCAACAACTGGACTAGAAGCAAGAGAAGATAATTGTCGAAATTCAAGATTTAAAGAAACAACAGAAGGAAATGGTCATCCTAGAGAGGATGAGGAGCGCGCGGGATATGAAGAACTTGCAAGCAGAGTTGAAGGTTGCATAGGGGGACAAGCAAGCAAGACAGGGTTAGTTGGAGCCACTACAGCATGAAGTAGAGGAGATAATAGAAAAATGCAGGCAAAGAAGGGGAAAATAGAGAAAATACATGCAGAATGAAAAACAGTGCTAGTAGAGTACATTACAACACAGAGTATGGAAAATATAGCAGAGCAGAGCACCCAAGTTAAATAGAAAGGCATTCAATTCGAAAAGGTGTTCCAAGAGTTTCATCCAGCCATCCAATGTGCAAACGAAGGCACAGTGGCTCGAGATGAGCCACATGTCAATGTTGGGGGTCTGTTGGCGCAAGCCTATTTTGGGAGAGAAAATCCTATTTTTGGGTGCAAGCCTATTTTGGGAGAGAAAAGCCTATTTTTGGTCACATTCCTATTCTGGGAAAGAAAGGTCTATTTTTGGAGTGCGTGACTTATGTGGCGGAAAAGCAGCACGCAGAGGAGGACAAAAAAGTAGCATGCGGAAGAGGACAAAAAAGTAGCATGCAGAAGAGGAAGAAAAAGTAGCATGTGGAAGGAGGAAAAGTAGCATAGCGCACATGCAGACATACCTAGCCATGTTAGGGTTAGGGTGTTGGACATACATGTAATGGATATAAGCCAATCTAAGAGTATAAATAAGGCCTAGGATGTATAGTAGAGGTTGGTCAGTTGTTCGTTGATTTGTGGATCAATAGATTGTTGGTCAATTGGTCTGAGTAAGCTAGTTTTGAGGGTTAGAGCACAGGATGTGGAGCCTAGTGTGGTCTAGTCCATCTCACAGAGGGTACTTACCCTCTTTTTTTATTGTAAGCCAAAAGATGTAATGCACGCAGAGAAGATTCTGCAAAAAGATAAATAAAATAACAGAAGAGACAAATCTTTGTCGATGTAGCCCCAAGGGGGGTGAACCAGGCTAAATCTACTGTGTTTATGTGTCATGAATGTTTATTTTACTATTTTGTTACTTATCATTTAAGAATGAATGGTTAAGTTGATTATGACATCATGCATGCAGAGTTTAATGAATGAATACTAGAAGTAGATGAATGAATAATAATGTTAATGCATGAGGATAAGGGTCAGATTACAGTCCCAAACCCCTCTTTGACTGCAAACACTTGAGTATCAGAGTCATGCATAAAGCTATCTCGGGTGAGACTTCATTGTGCACTCTATGTGCAACATTTCCTTCTGGTTTGCAACTTCTTCGATCTATGACATACACTTTCCACCTATCGCCTACATTTTTATATCGAATAGTGAACCTCACATGTGACAACCTTGTCATCAATATCTGTTTGGATCTCGAGAAATAGTGAAGCCTCGACACCCCCTCTTGCAAGTTGTAGATTCTTCTATCTAGGTGTACACTTTCCACCTCTCACCTACATTTTTTGTCAGGTAGCGAACCTCGAATGTGTCAACCTCGTCGTTGATCTCTGGTCGAATCTTGAGAAATCTTGAAGCCCTGACACCCCCCTCCTATAGGTTGGAGCTTCTTCAATATGGGGCTTACATTTCCCACCTCCTGTTGCATTTTTATATCATATAGTGAACCTCAAATGTGTCATCCCTGTCAACGATCTCTGATATAATATTGAGAAATATTGAAGCCTTGACAACCCCCTCTTGCAAGTTGCAATTTCTTCGATATAAGGCGAACACTTTCCACCCGTCGCCTTCATTTTTATATTGAATAGCAATGCAGGATAAATTCAAGGACAATTAGTAATCCCCCACTAATGCATACCGCGAGAAGAGGAGTGGATGTCGTCATTGATATTAACAGACATAGTTTAAACGTTCTACATTTGTACCTTTTTCCAAGCATTTTTCCCGAATAATTTCATCCAAAATTCGACGATAAATTTAAAAAAAAAGTTGGAATTGCATATTTTAGTGGTTGAGATTGCATATAATCAGGGCCTTGCGGGTTTTTGAGGGTGCAAAATCGATTTACGCATTCAAAAGCATGATTTGAGAACTATAAAACTGTGATTTTTCCAACACTCACGTTTCCAAATTATGGTGATAGTCGTCGGAAAAAGTAAAAAACATAGCAGGTGGCCACAGATGCCACGACTAAGAGGCACTACCACAAGTTATGGCTCCACGTCAAATTGTCGTTGAATACCTTGCAATGTAAACAAAATTATGCATGTTTGAGGAGGCGAAAAAGAAATTTTATAAAATTTAGAGAAAGGGCAATTTGGCTTAAGAGCTTGAGGAACAAAACCAAAGGGACCAAATGTGGTCTTTGAGGTGAAGCTAGTGATGGAAGATGTTGAGGCAAGCCTAACTTCATGATGTAAATTAGTTCTAGACATTTTGGATGTGCTTGCGATAATAACCCAATTTGTCCACGGTGATTATATCCAAAAAAAAGGAACTTGTTATAGTCATGTTCAAGGATTGACATAGAGGGGATTGCCACAAATACCCATGCTTGGTGTAGTTTTGTTTGAATTCCTCCATACAATAGAGTAGATTTACATGTCAAGCCAACAGTGCAATATATCTTCTAGATCACTAGCCACAAAAACTACAACAAACCTTTTAACACTTATTTTTAAACTCAATTTGAAATTATGCTACACAACATGTCTTTAAACAATAAACACCACAACAAAATCTTCATTTCTCACAACTAAGGAACTTCTCTAGATAGTGCGTATACTCACATATTCTCTACTTTCAATTAATTTGTTTTCTTATTTCAATGTTTAGAATTCTATGTATCAACCAACAACTCTTCTTGTCAATGTACTCTTATTACAATAATCCAATTTTTATCAACATAACGATAGAACCCCGCACTCCAAGGCAAGTGAAGCACATAATGGTGGAAGCCATGAAACCATCCATGTAAGGAATAAGGCATTTCCAAGAGTCACATTTTGTTTACTACTCCTTTAGGCACAATCGACACAATCTAACCCACAAGTGGAGTTCTTGCACCTTGATCTAGAATAATCTAATCTAAATGTTCACATGGTTGTCAGTTATTTTTGCATATGATGCAAACTCTTGTTGAAGCCTTCTTTGATGCTTTCATAATATGCAGACACTTGCTTTCAATCGAAGATGCATGTAGGGTGGCATTTTTCTTGCGACGTTATTCTTATTGATGTTTTCGCCATTTATCAGTTGAGAGAAGAAAAAGGGAACGTGGAATAATAGGAACACATATGTTGATGTTGTGTGATGACAAAGAATGTTTACATTAGTTACGCAATATGCCCCTTTATTGAATAAGGCACTAAATACCTTACACCAATCATTACTCTTTATTCCATGCTTTGAAATTTGAGGATGTTATACTTCCCCTTGCGATTGCTTGGTTTCTTCATTGTTGTCATTTATTAATTGGTGTTTTTTGTTGTTATTGCTTTTAATATTCACATGAATTTACTTTCTAATTGGAGTGTCGATCTCTCCAAGACTAGGTTGAAATTCAATAGTTCTTTTTCTATGGCACCATTGAAAATTTCGAATCAACATCCTAAGAAAAATGTGTGTAATATTATGCATCCATTGATCGAGATATTCCTCATCATATTTAATCAATGTGTTTTATATGTTTGTATTGTTCCTTTCTTGTTTTCAGTTTCCTTGCCTCTAATTTTTTTTTGTAATTCAAGAGACAAAGTAATTTTGGAAAGGTTCCCCCCTCTTACCATCTTATTTTTTCCCAAAAGCCAAAATTAGAATTATATTTTATTGATTCCACTTGTCATGTACTTTTAGTCATTTTTCAACTTCGACGGCTCGCATTATTCCAATCCCCAATGGAATTTACAAATAAAATATTTCAACCTCTCCACTTTATAATTACATACATTTTGCACCTTAAGGGGCAATTTCTAGTTATCATCCAAGCTATAATAGTTATATGTATCTAATTATCCAAGACTTAATGCATCTTTCTAGGCAAGGCTTTGGTATGCTAGTGTCATTTATCTTATACGGGAATTAAATATTGCCATTGATAATTTTCATTGAGAAAGAGAAAAGATAAGAATTTTTTTCGTTGTAGAAACTATTCAAAGACAAAAACACAATGTATCCAACTATTTATCATTCACACATATACAGCCACATAACACATCCCACAAAGAAAGAAGGAAAAAAACCTTAATAAAGATATTTGTGAGGAAATCTCTCAATCAAAAAAATCCTATTTGAAAGTGATATGGATTGAGTGAAGAAAAACCTTAACACAAAAAATTCTCTACCACTTCTACTTCTAACTACATTTTCAATATTGTTCTTATTGTGAAATGAAATGAAACAACCATATAACTAGAATATTTGAAATCATCCACACTTACAATACATTAAGATACTATCCCAAACATTAAGATACAACCCCTAAAGGAACTTTAAGATACAAAGAGCATCATTTCATTTTCAAATACACTTACAATACAATAAGATACAACCTAAAAGGTGGGGTTTTTGGTACAAAGAGCAACATTTCATTTTCAAATACCATCTCCATTACAAAGTTCAATAACAATATGATTTTGTTTAATGATTTGCATAGTTTCTTTAGGATATAGATTGCCATGTCTATGTGTGAGAGGTTTCATATTTACAATTGTACACTCATTACTTGTTACTTTTATCATTGACCAAACAATGTGGATGTGATAGGTCTTCGATCGAGAGAATCATCACTTCTTACTTTTAACTATTCAATTGATGCCAATTTTAAAAATAATTCAATGATATAAATGTGAAAAGTCTTAAAATTAATTGAACAATGTAGATGTGAAAAGTCCTAATGAATAGTTAAGATGAACCTTGTTACCGATTTTATCACATTCTTAATACTAGTAAAACTTTTTCAATTTATTTAATAAAACTTTATCAATCATTATTAGTCCCTGTCGAAGGCGTAGAGGGACTATAGCGATCGATAATTCATTGACTTTATATTATTTTGTCGTTTGACTACAAATTTTTTGCATAATTTCTAATGTTCGACATACAGAACTAAAAGCATTTTTTTATATATAATAAAAAAACCCATATATGTCATGATCTGATTGGATGGTAGATTGGATGTCATATATATATAATAAAAAAACCCATATTTGTGCTATTATTATTACTCCTTTGTATTTGTATTGAAATGTTTGCATGTTGAAGGTTTATATCATTGACACTTTTTTTGAGGTGCTTGAACATGCCTGACAGCTTAAATGTTTACATGGCGCGAGGTCCTCAAACAAGCCTGACAACTTAAATGTTTTCATATCGTGAGGCCCTTAAACAACCTGAAAGCCTTAAATGTTTATCTAAATAGGCTTCTCGGAGTACATTTTTCCTCGAAATTTTCCATACAATGTTGTAGTGAATTTGGACAATATTGTTGTCCACCGCTAGTTGAATAGGCATTGTATGTTTCATACTTCTTCTGGGCTTAGAATACAATTTCATCATCGTTGAAGCTACATACATTGTTTACTGGTTCGATGGGTGCTTCTTCTTCATTGGTTTGTCGGTTGCTGCTTGTTGTTGTTTGGTTCACAATTTGACCTGCGCTTCTGCCTTTCATCATTTCGGAGTAAGTTTCTGTGCCATAATTTCATTTTCTATTCCTTCTTTGTTGTTCAGTGTTTGCAGTTTGCAAGTAAGAATGTTTGCTTATTTCTACTGGCATGCTCGTCATATGTTTACAGTTCCTTCTGTGTTTCGGTTGCAGTTTCGTAATCATTGGACATACATATGTTGTTTACTGGTTCAGTGGTTGTTGCTTGTTCGTTGGTTCTTTTGTTCGTCGGTTGTTGGTTGTTTTTGTTTGGCTCAATTTTACTAGTTTGGGGCCCTGGGTTGCAGTTGGGGATGTTTGTGCTTTCTCGCTGGTTTGGTGCTTGTTTCTTTCTTTTGTTTACTTTAGCTTTGCAGGGTTTGATTCCTGCGTCGGCAGTTGGAGTTGTTTTATTATTATTATTATTATTATTATTATTTGGTCGCTTTACTGTGTTCAGGCCCTGCACCCGCGAGTGGACCTGCGGTTGTGTTATTTTTCGTGTCTAGCGAGGTCGAGATCTGTTCTACTGTAAAATTTTGTTGATACTTCAGTGTTGACATGATAGAAAATAGTGGCATAAAAAAATAATCGGACAACTACATGTGCAATTGCAATATCCATTGTTTTTTTGTTAAAATAAAACATGTGCAAGTTGCACTTATAAACCATATATGGTGGAATGTGCCCATATCACAATACATGTTCTTTATCCTCTACACAGACTGGTGTGACCACGATACAATTTGTCTTGTACTTGAGATATGATATGTACACCAAAGATACTGCAAAATTATATTTCCATGTTTGGAAGCATATCTGGATAATTTTCCATGGAAAACCAAAATCGTTTAGCTATGGCCATGTAATTTCTTAATATTTTGTGGCTTGTAATATATTTTGGGCAAGGAAAGACTTTATATATTTACAGTCGTGGATGGAGAAAACCAAAGGTTCATGTTTTTGCCTATCTTTTATTCTATTCGTTGATTCTCATTTATTATATGTACATATTACTTATTCTCCGGTGCATACCATCTTCCATTCATGTTCATTGTATTTTGTGTGTTTACACATTCAAACAAACAGAATAGTTGGAGAAAACGATGGAGTCTTGACTGCAGCGGTGGAAGAGGAGATACAAAGGTACATGTTTTTATTGTTATTTCATATTCCGTTGTTTTGTATTTCATTTATTGTTTGTATATGTGTTCACCTAGTTTATTGTATGTAGATGTTGTGTACCTTCCTACATAATAACTTATGTTCATTACATGTCTTCCTGCATACTAACTTCCTTCATGTCCATTGTATTTTTCCTGCATTACTGCATTTAAACAAACAGAATGGCTCTTTGACTCGAATGGCTGGAGAGGACGATTGACTCTTTGGCGCGAATGTAGACGAGGAGTTACAGAGGTGCATACCTGTACTCTTATTTCATATTCCGGTGTTGAGTATTTCATTTATTGTCCATGTATTTTTTTTGCTTGTTCTACTTCTTTGCACCTTTTTGTTGTATGTATATACTATGTACCTTTCTGCTTATTCTCATGTGAATCGTATTCTGTTTGTTGTTACATTGAAATAAATAGAACTATATTTCTTTCTTTTACATGTCTTTCTTCATACTTACTCGCCTTCATGTCCATTGTATATTCGGCATTGTAACCTTGGAAGAAACATATTGGTTGGATAGGAAGATGAATTCTTATATGCAACAACAGAGGGTTCTGTGGTACAATCTTTGAAAAGGTATACCAACTGTGTTAGTACATTAAATATACAAAGCGGGTGGGGGCATATAATATTAAACTAGAAAAAGATGATTTGGAAACAATGGGCCTTTGTGTCCTCCCCATTTCTACTTTTTCCATTTTCTATTATCCTTTTACTTTCTAATTGCTCTGCTTAGTCATCTTTCTGAAAATGCCTTGGTGCACGGGTTGGTAGACTCACGGTTTCACATTTATGGTCACACTTCTACCTTATTCCATACTTACCCAGTTTGTCGATTGCGGGTGTCGGGCTGGCGGGTTCAAGATTGCGCCCCTGGCTTCTGAGGTTCCACGATATACATATTGGTTGTCGTGCCCCGCTATCACGCCCTATTTACTGTTACACATTTTTTCAGTCAAAAAATCTGAGATATATAATTTGACCCTCGGGTCCTCATGTTTCCTGAGTATCCCTTGATACCCTATTTCATATTCCATCTCCTTCCACCCTGCATGTGACATTAATAACTATTATGGACAATATACAATGCATATTCTTGTTTAGTCCTTATGATGTTCATCTACACATGCTTGCATCAAAAAAAGTTGGACTAGTGACATGGCCATGAGCAGTCGGTCATCCCAGACATCAGCAGACCGACAAGGCCAAAGGTAAATATGCATACATTATGTTCCTAGGATGTTTACCAAACAAATATCCTCGGCTATTTATTCATCTACGGCATGGTGAATATGTTGATGTCATCTACAATACATGCTTTGCAGTTAACAACAAGTATCAACAAGTACAAGCGAGATGTCGAACATAGTGTAGGTTCCGTGGACTAAGAGGTCTTGTTGCAAAACTATGGCTCCATAGTTCATCTAAGTTATGCGTCTACTTGTAAATTTATGCCAAGAAAAAAAGAAAACAAAAAAATGCACACTACCATTCACTTTACTTTTCATATTTAAAAATTGTCACCAGGTCTAAACTTGTAACACCCAAAGTATTGTCAATAGAGGGATTGAACAACTGTGGAATTGGACAAGTGTTCATTGGGGACATAATGGTCATCTATAGCACCTACTTGGACAAGGCAAACAAAACTAGATCCATATGCGTGCTAACATGAAAGACAAGGAGGCCATGATGATAGTCACACTAACTATTCCTACATAACTTGTCCAAAAACATGCAGAAAAGATATTGCCAGGCAATGGGATATCCATTACAAATTTTAATATATTGCCCAAAACAGTATATGACAGTGGTGATTGTGATCGGATTATTTCGCCCAACAAAATAAGTATTGTGGAAAAAAATCCCGCTATTGTTCAGAATATCGTTTTGTCCCAGACGCAACTATCAGCCAACTTGCATAGAGCAATGACATTTACCCCATCGGAACCATTGGTGCAACTGTCACACTGGCGAGAAAA
>ML797658.1:107883-120729 GCA_009831015.1 Picea engelmannii
GTGCAGCTTGTTTGGTGTTTACTTAGTTCTTGGTTGTATGCTTCGTTCTAGAAAATTAATAATACATTCGGGATCTTCGCAGTTTTTCTATGTTCTTAAAGACTATAGATAACATGCTTTGCCATTTAATATAAGCTCTATGACGCAAATATAGTATGTGGCTCGTTTTAGCACTTTTCCTTGATCGATGAAATTCGTAAAATTAATCTCCTGGAATAATTTGAAAAAAAAGAATATATATTGTGCAAAGTCCAATGGAGCTATCATATCAACAAGAGGACATTAAAATTCAAATTCGTCATTGTTATACTTGCGGTGATAGAATTTTAAAAAGCTTTGTTTTTTTTACTTCAATTTTTTTTAAATAAGAGATTTAACATCCTTTAAAAATTTTATGTAATTAAATTGTACAATATCAATATTTAATATTAATAATTCAATATTTAGAAATAATGTTTTTAGATAATGTTAGATAGTTTATATGGATCACCATCCGTAAATAATCGCAATTTTGAGCCCGCGAGCCTTGGAGTCCGTCTATCAATTTGTATATCGCAGAACTCCGAGTGGTGTTTGGAGGAAATAGAACAATAGAAATGCAATTTTGAGCCAGCCAGCCCGAAAGTCCGCCTATCAATTTGTATATCATGGAACTCTGGGTGTTGTTTGTAGGACACAGAACTATAGAGGACATGCTTTTCCCTTTAATATAAGCTTTGTGACAAAAATGTATTATGTGGCTCATTTTAGCACTTTTCCTTTAACGATGAACTTGGTAAAATTAATCTCCTGGAATAATTTGAAATAAATGAATATATATTGTGCAAAGTCCAATGGAGCTATCATATCAACAAGAGGCCCTTAAAATTCAAATTCGTCGTTAATATACTTTCGGTGATAGAATTTAAAAAATCTTTGTTTTTTTACTTCAATTTTTTTTAAATAAGAGATTTAACATCCTTTAATAATTTTATGGAATTAAATTGTGCAATATCAATATTTAATATTAATAATTTAATATTTGGAAATAATGTTTTTAGATAATGTTAGATAGTTGATAGGGATCACCATCCGTAAACAATCGCAATCTTGAGCTCGCCAGCGCTGGAGTTCGTCTGACAATTTGTATATCGCGGAACTCTGAGTGTTGTTTGGAGGACACAGAACAATAGAAGTGCAATGTTGAGCCAGCCAGCCCACAAGTACGCCTGTCAATTTGTATATCGCGGAACTCTGGGTGCTATTTGTAGGAAACAGAACAATAGAAGCCCAATTTTGAGCGCGCCAGCCCGAGAACCCACGATCCAAAAAGTGGCTAAGTATGGAATGAGGAATCCATACATGGGATTTCTTAAACCAATTATCGCTTCAAAAAATTCCCATCCCCTTTATTTTTTCCCTCTGCTTTCTGTTTTTCGTTACTTACTCGTTTTTCGGAAAATGTCTAGGTGTGGAAGTTGGCGGATCCACGTCTTCATATTTCCACTTACTTTTATATCACCAGCCTGACCAACCGCTTCCCAGTTTCATATTGAACAAACTTTTTGGATCGCGAGTTCCCGGATAGGCGAGTTCAACATTGTGTTTCCATTGTTGCATCGCCTACAAACAACACTCATACTTTCGCGATCTACAAATTAGCAAACAAATTCCCCTTTATCTCGTTTTTAGAACTTTTTCCTTGATCGATGAACCTAGCAAAATTAATATCCTAGAATAATTTGAAATAAAAGAATATATACTATGTGACGTCCAATGGAACTATCATATGAATGAGATGACATTAAAATTCAAATTGGTTGTTGTTAATACTTGCGGTGAAGTTGACAGTACAATAACTTTACTTACACCCCAAAATTGATTCCTTATAGCTTTTTGACACTTCTCTTATACAAACAGAGCCTCTAAACTATAAGTATGGCTCGTTGTATCTATTCATTGATTGAAGAACATGTTCACATGTTTAATGCACTCCATAGTTACTGTTAAGACCATCAATGGGGCTTTCTTACACCAATTCTCGCTTTCAAAAATTGTCATCTTTTTTTTCCATCTACTTTCCATTTCTGGTTACTTAATTGTTTTTTTGGAAAATTCAAATTCGTTGTTGTTAATACTTGTGGTGAAGCTGACAGTACAATAACTTTACTTACACATCCCAAAATTGATTTCCTTGTAGATTTTCGACACTTCTCTTATACAAACAGATCTTGTAAACTATAAGTATGGCTCGATGTATCTATTCCTTGATTGAAGAACCTGTTCACATGTGTAATGCATTTCATAGTTATTGTTAAGACCATCAATGGGGATTTCTTACACCAATTCCGGCTTCCGAAAATTACCATCCCCTTTCTTTTTTTCCATCTGCTTTCCATTTCTTGTTACTCACTCATTTTTTTGGAAAATGTCTAGGCGCGGGAGTTGGAGGATTCACGTCTTCAGATTTCCACTTACTTTTATATCACCAGCCCGACCGACCGCTTCCCCATTTCATATTGTACAAACTTTTTGGATCGCGGGTTCCAGAATAGGAATGTTATCGCATATGAAGGTTCAACATTGCGTTTCCATTGTTCTGCCACCTGCAAACAGCACCCGGACTTCCGCGATCTACAAATTAGCAAACAAATTCCCCTTTATCTCGTTTTTTAGAACTTTTCCTTGATCGATGAACTTACTAAAATTAATTCCCTAGAATAGTTTGAAATAAAAGAATATATATTATGCAAAGTATAATGGAACAACGATATGACCAAGAGGACATTAAAATTCAAATTTTTCGTTATTATTCTTGTGGTGAAGCTAACAGTACAAAAACTTTCCCAAAATTGATTTTCTTGTAACTTTTTTACGCTTCTCTTATACAAACAGAACCTGAGAACTATAAACATCGCAAGTTATATCTATTCCTTGATTGAAGAACCTGTTAACATGTTTAATGCACTTCATAGTTACTGTTAAGACCATCAATGGGGCTTTCTTACAGCAATTCCCGCTTCTGAAAATTGCCATCCACTTTCTTTTTTCCCTCTACTTTCCCTTTCTGGTTACTTACTCATTTTTCAAAAAATGTCTAGGTACGGGAGTTAGCGGATTCACATCTTCAGATTTCCATTGTTACTTTTATATCACCAGCTTGACCGACCGCTTCCCCGTTTCATATTGAACAAACTTTTTGAATCGCAGGTTCCCGGATAGGTGGGTTCAACATTGTGTTTCCATTGTTCTGTCGCCTACAAACAGCACCCGAACTTCCATGATTTACAAATTAGCAAACAAATTCCCCTTCATCTCGTTTGCTTTCACTTTCTATTTACTTGGTCCTTTTTTTGAATGTGTCAATTTTTCCGAATGTCTCATGCTTTTATATACAGCACCCGAAGTTTCGCAATATACAAATTGCTTGCTCAACATTGCGCTTCCATTGTTCCCCTACGTACAAACAACACCCAAAATTCCGCGATATACAAATTGATGGTCGAAATCTATCACTGTGACATACAATTTGACCATCGGCCCCTCGCGTCTCCTGGGTATATCTTGTGACCCTTTTTTTTGTAACTCGCCCGACCACTTTCCATACTTGGGCATTTCTTGGAATCTGTTTCACGGGTTGGCGAGTGGACGAAATGTAAAATGCTTGGTCGCTCTTCGCCATCCCCGCTACCTTCGTACTTCTTTCTAGAAATGCAATTATTACGCTTTAATGCTAGTAGTTCATCGCGCACGAACCGTTAAGATTGTCATTAATGTCTGGAAGGGCGGAGAAGATTTGTCATTAATACGAATTAAACCAAGATTTATGGAGAAGAGTATTATCCTTTCCAAGTATTCATTTCAAACATGATGCAATCTCTTTCGTGCGTCGGTCGGTTGGCACCTTTAAGAAATCTCTAATTCTTAATCGCTCTTCATCGTCACTACCACCTTCGCACTTTTTTCTAAGTATGCAATTAGTAATATGTAATGGTAACAACTCATTATGCATGAACCTTGGAGATTGTCATTGATCAGCGAAACGCTCAAGGAGATCTTCCATTGATACGCATTAAACCAAGATTTGTGGAGGGTTATATTATCCCTCCCCAATATTCATTTCAAACATCCTCTGGAGTAAAAGGAAATTCTCGTTAACTTATGGTAGCAGTTTTGTCCAGATACAGTAAACACCTTCGAGCATGATGGCCAGAGGTTCCAGTATTCTAGGGCATATTCTTACTACTCATATCCCTCCGCCCAGGAGCAAAAAAGGAGATGGTCCCTTGGTACAACAAGAGATATATTTCAAGCCAAAGAATTCCAAGGCAACCCTGCCTGCTCAGACAACCTGCCCAGTTGCATTGATGGATGGCGCGGAGGGTGATGCGATGGATTCTGAGCCGAAAGAAAATGATCTGATAGACGATGATACGGAAATGGATGATGGCAATGCAGAGATTGTTCCCACTCCTGCGCCCAAATTGAAATCAACCATAACGGGTGGTACTTCCCGTCTCATCAATGACGTTCCTGACAACTCCAAAAGAAGGATTTTCAAAAAATAAACCGATGTTGAACGCAATAGCCGCTTTGCAACTCAAAAGTAGGAATTCCAAAGGTCCAAATTAGTTTGTTTTGGGTGGAAGTCTTTCACTGTAAGGAAATGATATGTTGATGCTCCCAGAGATATATTTCAAGCCAAAAAACTATTCAATTGCGGGACCATTGTCCTGTTCTCTGGATATACAATCAACATCTTAGGGAATGAGGACCAGAACTCCCACTGGTGCAAGGCATATTCCTACTAGTCATCTACTTCCACCCAGAATGGACTAATTTGAGCCTCTAGAATTGCACGTGCAACCTGTGTCCTTGAAGTTTTCGACTGTGGAGAAGTGGTTTCTTGGTGTGTCCTAACTTTCAGTGAAGGGATATTCCACTTGCCCTACAACGTTTTTCGTCTTCTTCCTCACGTGAAGCTTCTAAGAACTATCAATTTTACCATAGGATGATCCATTGAGGAGAAGACTGCAAGGATTTCCTAAAAACAAAAGCATGGTAATCAGTTTTGTATGCATGTTGAAGAGCATCTCGATGGCTCCTGCATGTTGCAGATCATGTGCCTATGTTTGTGGCAGATATGTTCAATGTTTTGGCCCAAAGAATTGGGTCCAATTTCTAAGGATATATATACAATACTCAACGTTCTTTTTTTTGTTAATGGATTTACTATTAAAAAAAATTGCCTTGGAGTCTTGGTTGATGCTTTTTTTTTGGATTTAACACCTCTTCTCATTGGCATGGTTCGGTAGTCTCGTAGTTCTTTGATATTGTATTTGTTTAGGCAACTTGTTCTAAAATGGAGCATCTAACAATTATATGACAATGCGTTGTGTCGATCCATCAGGATTTTATGCAAACAAAAAATGAATTTTAGACAGTTTCAAACCAACGTTCAATTTTATTCGTAATGCAGATAGAATATAGCAATACCAAATCACAATGTTGCAGCATGATCATCATTCTTGTTTCTAGACATGCAATTATTAAGCTTTAATGCTAACAATCCATAATGCAAGAAGTTTAATACTTAAGTTAATATGTTACAATCATGGAAGAATGTATCAAGAACACACTTACTCCCACAAGTTGCAATAAAATCTAATCTTCAACAAAGCATTTGCTGACAATTACTAGAAAATGATGGTTTTGCAACAATGGGGCTTGTTTGAAACCAATTCGCGCTTACAAAAATTGCCCTCTAACTTTCTATTTTCCCACTCTTTTATCCCTTGTAGTTTCTCTTTCTGGTTACTTAGTCATTTTTTCAAAAATGTCTTGTTGTGCGGGTTGGAGGATTCATGCGTTTCGACCGAGCGCTTCCCCTTTTTTCTAAATTGCACTTTTCATTATTCTGTGACCTACAAAACACACTCTGACTTCAACGATATGCATATTTACTTATGGACTCCCACATCATCCCCTCTTCTGTGTTACACATTTTTCACCAAAATGTTCTGATATATACAATTTGACACTCGGGGCCTTACGGCCCCTCGGGGACCCGTCACCCTATTTTGAAGCCCATCTGACCACTTTCCACACTTGACAATTTCTTGACATCTCTTTGGTCGATCATCGAGTTCGCGGGTTCAAGAAATTTCAAATTTCTAGTTGTTGTTTCATGTGCTCGCTACTTTCAGATTTATTTCCAAGTATATGAAATATGTATACAACTTCTCCAACAACATACAAAGAAGATCTTGCCAGGAAATGGAATATCTATTGCAGATTTGAATAAATTGGACCTTCTTTTCCCTCTTCTATACTTGGCCAAATTGTCGGGTTTTTTTCCCCTCTACTCTCTCTTTCTTGTTACTTATTTGTTTTTCCGAAAATGCGACTCCGACCAACTAGTAGCCATTTGATGCCTAGGCACTTTTCAAATTGCGAATTCTCGGACAGGCGGGATCTATATTGAACTTCGATTGTTCTGTGGCCTGCAAACAACACCTGGACCTCTACCATATACAAATTTGTTGCCGCACTCCCACATCATACCCTCTTCTTTGATACACAGTTTGCACATGAAAGTTTTGATACCTGCAATTTGACCTTCGGGTCCTCACATCTCCTGGGGAGCTATTTTCACCCCGTTTTGAAGCCCCTGCATCTGCTATCCATATTTTTCCATTTCTTGGAATCTCTTTCACGCCTCCAATTCCATACTTACTCAACTTTTTTCGCTTGTGGATTCCCAGACATGCGGACTGCACTTCCAGTGTCCCTTGACCTGTAAATAGCCCCCGTCGCTTCCAAGATATACAAATTGAATTTTGGACTCCTACATCAGCCCTCTTTCGTGTTACACAGTATGCACTCAAAAGTTTTTATCAATACAAATTGACTGTCCGGCCCTCATGTCTCCTCTAGGACCCTTTTCAACTTATTTTGATGCCCGTCCGACCGCTTTCCAGGGCCAATTCTCGCAATATTTTTCACGGATCGTCGAGTTGGCAGGTTCATATAATTTCCAATTCCTAGTCATTGTTTTTTGTGCCTGCCACCTTCACACTTCTTTCCAAGTATATGCAATAAGTATATAACTTCTCCAGAAACATGCAAAAAAGATCTTGCTAGGAAATGGAATATCTATTACAGATGTGAATATATTAGCCCTTCTTTTTTGTCTTCTATACTTAACCAAATTCTCATTTCTCTTTTCCTTGTACTTTATCTTTCTCTTCACTTAGTCATTTTTTCCGAAAATGTCTAGCTGTGTGGGTTGGCAAACTTGCGAGTTCACGACTCCTACATCATCTCCTCTTCTGTGTTACATAGTATGCACTCAAAAGTTCTGATCAATACAATTTGACCATCGGGCCCTCATGTCTCCTCAGGAACCCTTGCCAACCTATCTTGGAGCCCGTCTTCCGAATTCCTACATCATCCCCTCTTCTGTGTTACACAGTATGCACTCAAAAGTTATGATCAATACAATTTGACCGTCGGGGCCTCAAGTTTCCTCGAGAACCCTTGTCAGCCTATTCTGAAACTCGTCCAACCACTTTCCATGGCCATTTATTGCAATTTCTTTTGTGGATCGTAGACAATTTCATATTCCTAGTCGTTATTTTTTGTGCCCGCCACCTTCGCACTTCTTTCCAAGTATATGCAATAACTATATAACTTCTCCAGAAACATGTAGAAAAGATCTTTCCAAGAAATGGGATATCTATTACAGATGTGAATATATTATCCCTTCTTTTCCATCTTCTATACTTAACCAAATATGTGTTTCTCATTTCCCCAAACTTTATCTTTCTCGTCACTTATTCATTTTTCCGAAAATGTCTAGCTGCTCAGGTAGGTGGACTTGCGGGTTCACGTTTGCACTCATGCTTTTATATCATGACACTGACCGATCGCTTCCCGATTCCATACCCAACCACTTTTCCGACCGTGGATTCCCAGTAGGCAAGCTCTATATTGCACTTCTATTGTTCCATGACCTGCAAACAGTACCCTGACTTCCGTGATATACAAATTTACAACCGGACTCACATCATACCTCAAAAAATCCAATCAATCCAATTTGACCATCGGGGCCTCATGTTTCCTTGGGAACCCTTGTCAGCCTATTTTGAAACCCGTTCGATCGCTTTCCACGACCATTTCTTGCAATTTTTTTCGCGGATCCTAGACAATTTCTTATTCCTGGTCGTTGTTTTTTGTGCCCGCCACCTTCACACTTCTTTCCAAGTATATGCAATAAGTATATAAAATTTCCAGAAACATGCAGAAAAGATCTTGCCAAGAAATGGGATATCTATTACAGATGTGAATATATTAGCCCTTATTTTTTGTCTTCTATACTTAACCAAATATGTGTTTCTCTTTTCCCTGAACTTTATCTTTCTCATCACTTATTCGTTTTTCCGAAAATGTCTAGCTACGCGGGTAGGCAGACTTGTAGGTTCATGTTTGAACTCATGCTTTTATATCGTGACACCGATCGACCGCTTCCCCATTCCATACCCAGCCACTTCTCCGACCGCGGATTCCCGGTAGTCGGACTCTAAATTGCACTTCTATTTTTCCATGACCTGCAAACAGTACCCTGACTTCCATGATATACAAAGTTACAACCAGACGCCCATCATACCATCTTCCATATTACAGTCTACCTATCATGCCCTCTTCTGTGGTACACATTTTGCACTGAAAACTTCTGAGACATACAATTTGAACGTCGGGTCCTCACGTCTCCTATGGAACTATTGTCAGCTGATTTTGAAGCCCGTCTGTATGCTTTCCATACTTCACCATTTCTTCGAATTTCTTTCACGGATCGTCTGGTTGGCGGGTTCAAGAATTATCCAATTCCTAATCATTGTTTCTTGTACCCACGCCCTTTTGCAATTAGCAATTATATATAAGATCTTATTTCTAAGTATGAAATTAGCAAGCGTTAGTGCTAAACCAGGATTTGAGGAGATCTCCCATTAATACACATAAAACCAAAAATTTTGGATGGTTATATTATCCCTTCCGAGTGTTAATTTCAAACATCATGGAATGTCATTTGCGCATCGTCGAGTTGGTCCATTCACGAAAGATTCAATCCTCGATTTTGAAAACGAGTCAAACCAACCATTTCCCTATTCCATACTTATCCACTATCCCGGAATTCCACAAATATACAAACCAACCATTGAATTTCCCCATCATGCTCTCTTCCGTTTTACACATTTTGCAGTCAAAAATTCTGATACATAAAATTTGACCGTCGGACACTCGCCTGCCCTCTTCCGTGGTACACATTTTGCACTGAAAACTTTTGAGACATACAATTTGACCGTCGGGTCCTCATGTCTACTGTGGAACTATTGTCACCCCATTTTGAAGCTCATCCGTATGCTTTCCATACTTCGCCATTTCTTCAAATTTCTTTCACAGATCGTCGAGTTGGCGTGTTCAAGAAATATCCAATTCCTAATCGTTGTTTCCTATGCCCGCACCCTTTTGCAATTAGCAATTACCAATTATATATAAGATCTTATTTCTAAGTATGCAATTAGAAAGCATTAATGCTAAACCAGGATTTGAGGAGATCTCCCATTAATACGCATAAAACCAAAATTTTTGGATGGTTATATTATCCCTTCCGAGTGTTAATTTCAAACATCATGGAATGTCATTTGCGCGTCGTCGGGTTGGTCTGTTCACGAACTCTTCAATCCTCGATTCCAAAAACGAGTTCGACCGACCATTTCCCTATTCCATACTTAGCCATTGTCCCAGAATTCCACAAATACACAAATTGACTGTTGAACTACCCCATCATGCTCTCTTCTGTTTTACACATTTTGCAGTCAAAAATTCTGATACATAAAATTTGATCGTCGGACACTCGCCTGCCCTCTTCCGTGGTACACATTTTGCACTGAAAACAACTGAGACATGCAATTTGACCATCGGGTCCTCACATCTCCTGTATAACTATTGTCACCCCATTTTGAAGCTTGTCCGTCCGCTTTCCATACTTCGCCATTTCTTTGAATTTCTTTCGCGGATCGTCGAGTTGGAGGGTTCAAGAAATATCCAATTCCTAATCGATGTTTCTTGTGCCTGCGCCCTTTTGCAATTAGAAATTATCAATTATATATAAGATATTATTTATAAGTATTCAATTAGCAAGCGCTAATGCTAAGCTAGGATTTGAGGAAAGCTCCCATTAATACGCATAAAATTTAAATTTTTGGATGGTTATATTATCCCTTCCGAGTGTTAATTTCAAACATCATGGAATGTCATTTGCGCGTCGTCGGGTTGGTCCATTCACGAAATATTCAATCCTCAATTCCGAAAACGAGTCTGACTGACCGTTTCCCAATTCCATACTTGGCCACTTTCTCGGAATTCCGCAAGTATACAAACTGGTCGTTGAACTACCCCATCATGCTCTCTTTAGTTTTACATGTTTTGCAGTAAAAAATTCCAATACATAAAATTTGACTATGGGACACTCGCCTCTCCTCAGTATCCCCTATAACCCTATTTTGAATCTTGTCCAACCGCTTTTCAGACCTTGCCATTCGTTCCTTGCTCTTCCCTATCGCCCTGACCTTCACACTTGTCTATAATAAAAAAATGTTTATATATATATATCTTGTTTCTAAATACGCAATTAGTGACATTTAACTCTAACAGCTCGTCGTGCAGGAACCGTATAGATTGTCATTGATGGGTGAAAGGCTCGAGGAGATCTCCTATTAATACGCATTATACCAAGATTTGCAGAGGGTTATATTATCCCTTCTGAGTGTTGATTTCAAAATCATGAAATGTCGTTCGCATGTCGTCGGCTTGGCACGTTCACGAAACCTCCAATCCTTAATTGTTCTTCATCGTACCCGCCACCTTCGCACTTCTAAATATGCAATAAGTGAGATTTACTGATAACATTTCATCATGCAGCACCCATACAGATTGTCATTAATTAGCAAAATGCTCGAGGAGTTTTCCCATTCATATGCATTAAACCAACATTTTGCGGAGAGTTATATTATCGCCTCCAACTGTTCATTTCAACCATCGTCTGGAGAAAATGAATGTTCTCATAAACCTATGGCATTAGCTCAATAGCAGTTATGTGGAGATACAGTGAACATCTTCGGGCGCGAGGACCAAAACTTCCAGTGGTCCAGGGAATATTCTTATTACTGATCCCATGCCGCCTAGAACGAAGTAATTTGGACCTATGGGATTGCTCGTGCAGGTTGTGTCCCTGAAATTTTTGACTGTAAGGAGATGGTCTATTGGTGCGCCGATAAATTTATTTTAGACAAAATAATTATTCCACTGTGGAACCGCTCTTCTGTTTTTTTGTCACCTCAGGTCTTCCGCCAGATGTTAAGATTGTCGGAGCCAACATTAACGTTCATAGGAGAATATTCCAAGCAATTCCTAGCAAAGCATAATAACGGGTTGGACCTCTTGCCCAATTTATTGGAAGACCCGATGGTAGTTCCTGAAGATATCACAAGCTTGCAGGTTAGTTCATTTAGAAATCCATTCCGCGAAATTGTCTGGTTGTTTACAAGAATAATGGGATAGGAGTCCACAACAATTATTTCTCAGATGAATCTTTATATTTTGTATTTCACAATCAAGGAAAAAGCCATTTTTTTATTGGGGCAATCTAATTTCCCATGAAATCGGTTCCCAATTGTCAAGCATCAAAAAGGAGAAGAAATTTTATGTGTCCTCCTACTTAGTTTTTGCGATAGCACATTGCTGCCAGTTTCCAGAACTGTCACTGTCCA
This sequence comes from Picea engelmannii, assembly GCA_009831015.1. Classification (NCBI taxonomy): domain Eukaryota; kingdom Viridiplantae; phylum Streptophyta; class Pinopsida; order Pinales; family Pinaceae; genus Picea; species Picea engelmannii. The sequence goes on from ML797658.1 coordinate 119,694, forward strand.
AGAAGGTCAACTCGAAATTTGACCCAGTAACGTTTTGGTACCAGGCCTTGTGGAAACACAAGGCCTCCCACTCTTTTTATGAGGTTTTTAATGGTTTCGTGTTTGTTTTCAAAGTTTTTTTGTTAGGAGAAGATGCTCCCCGCATATCTGAACAGGAAACCAATTTTTTCTACAGGAAGGGGACACTTGAACATTTGGATAATTACATTGTGATAAGGATTTTTGGCTGCAGGGAAAAACCTGCTCTCCTTCCATGTCACATTACAGACATAATGTTTGTTACAAAAGTAGCAAGGCAATACAACTATTGGTTGCATCTATTCCAAGAGAAGAGAAAAAAACAATTCATTCCTCTACCTTGGAAAGTTGAGGACTTCATGTTTAGGAACGTCAACAAAATTGACAAATTCGTAGCCCATTCTAGCAACTTGAACCTAATCTATGTTGAAAGCTTAAGAGGGTTCGACCCTAATAAATTTTGTTTAAAACATTTACAAACACTTGCCTTCGACAATTGTTTTTTCAAAAAACACCTAACCGAAAACAGAGAATCTGGCAACAACGCTCCTGCTTCTGATGTCGGCTAGCAAAGCACCACTAAATTGTACAAGCAACAGTGAAAAGGCCTCGGTGAGAAGAGTGTTCAATCGGTGAATAACACTCCCAAAAGTACGACATCCCGGAGCATCTCTCCAACGGCCCACCACAACAATAAAGCAACTCAGAGTTATTCAAACGGAGGAGGAGATAACGACCCTCCTCACTTTAAAATTGATAGTTCTCACAAGCTTCCAATATACAAGAAGAGAAAAAAAATCGTGGGACAGGCGTAAGAGCCCGAAATTCAGAGTGAGAACATGGAACTTGCACCTAATCTGGACAGTGTATTCCACTATCTTAATCAACCCAGAGACGTGATCCAGCATAGTCGTCCAATGGACATATCTGATACCGAAATTTTTTATGAAGATGAATCCTTTGTGTTCGAGAGCGTTGTTTTTTACTGCCAGTCCAAATAATTTATTATTGAACGAAA
>ML797658.1:122435-145584 GCA_009831015.1 Picea engelmannii
TATCTTTGCTAAGTTGGGTTATAATTCTTTTTATTTATTTTTATATTATTATTTTTTTCATATAATTTAATGTATTACATAACATATAAATGTTTGTATGTTTTATTTGTTAAAAGTCTATTTTTTTTAGATATAAAGAAATAGGTTAATGGTTCAAGATTAAAAAGGCATTTGAGAGAAGTGGAAGTTTACCCTTTTGTGGACCACCACCAAATCGTTTTAAATAACATGTTTTTTCATAAATGAATAAGTTGTAGTCTAATTATTCTACGTTATGGTCTTTTTGGGATATTTTTTATTTACATGATTTTTCTTAAATGAATAAATCGTAGTCTAATTGTTCTACATTTTGGTCTTTTTTAAGAAGATATTTTGTATTTAATTTTGCTCAATAATTATATTTTTTAAAGTTTATTAAATATTATAATTAAATTAAATAATTATGATTATTTAACTAGGTGTATCAAGTATTGAAAAAGATGAAATGCAAAATAGAATTAAATATCTTTAAATAAAAAAGTCTAGGAAGATTAGATTCCTTTAAATTCAAAACTCAAATTTTTATACTCATAAAAAAGATTATATTTTAAAAAATTGGATTCATTCTTAATAAATTTTAAACTTAAATAAATTTATATTATGTTGTATTAATTGACTTAATTGTGGACTATCTTGTTATGCTTAAAATCATTATAGAAGAATATTGCTATAATAAAACAAATCCCATATATTACTTTGTTGATTTTAAAAAAATATTTAAGAGGGTATCTATAAGTAATCTCTGGAATATATTAAAAGAGTTAAAAGTTCCTTTCGAATTGAGAGTTATTGTGACAATGTTGTACAAAAACAGTATTGCCAAGTTTAGGAACATTGAGGGTTGGTCAAAATAAATAAATTATAATATAGGAGTTAAGCAAGGTTCTCCCCTATCCCTTACTCCTTTTGGCATATACATCAACAAGTTAGATGGTTCTTTGGAAGAAGTAGGATATGACGACACGCCTTTAGCTGGAATAGTCATCATCATTCTCCCTTATGTTGATGATATTGTTTTTATGGCGAGGAGTCTCTATGATCTTGACAAGCAAATAAAGATTCTCAAGGATTTTTGCTTTAGTGTGGGTATGAATGTTAACACATACAAAACAAAGGTTATGATAATCAAATCCAAAAAGATCACTTACGCTAATTTCATGTATGATAATAACAACTTGTAGCAAGTGACTTCATACAAAAATCTCGAAATCGATGTCCATCAAAATCTTAACTAGAACCATAGCATTGAGAAAAGGATAAATGGAGGGTGGAAAACTTATTATGGACTTGAAAATAATTGTAAATTAACGAACCTCTCGCTTTGGGATAAGAAGAAACTCCTCTTTGAGGCTCTCGTCACTCATGTTATCTTATATGGTTGTGAAGTTTGGGGCTGCAACATCTCTAGAGAATCGTGGAGAAAGATGGAACAACTCCAAAATATTTTTATAACTTATAATCTTAAAATTAGAGACAATACATCATATTCTATCCTCCTCATAGAAGCAAGTCTTTCTTGTTGGGAATGTGTTATATTATTTGCATGGTTATCTCCACCACATATCCATCCATATAAGGAGTTGTAGGGGGTGTGCCCCCCCCTCCTACCCAAGGGTTCAAAGGTGGAGCCCTCGAAGAAAAAAAATTGGGTTGTTTTTGGTCTATTTTTGGCTTGTTTTGTGTTTTTTGATCCATTGTAATCTAATCCTAGTTAAAGGATTAGGGATTAGGGTTTTTGGATGCTAGAAAATACCTAAATATTGTATTATGTATAGTCAAATTAAAGAAGATGAGGTGCAGCTCTAAGTTTTGTTAGTTTTCTTAGTTAAAGGTTTCTAGCGTAAATCTTTGTGTATTGTTTGTATGGCATTGTTGTTCTTTCTATTTTGTTTAAGAATATGCATGAATTGTTTTATTTAAAAGGTTTCAAACTTTCATTTCTCCCATTAAGAGCATGGATTTGACTATGTACTTAACGTACAAGAACAAGATAAACAACATAGAAGACAAGAGACTTCCTAAGATTGCTTCAAAATCTAGTCAAAACTACATGGTGCTCAAGTGGGGTTGGCATAATGATGCCAATGCTTGGCTAAATAATTGAGGTATCAAGGAAGAGGTCACTCTTGTAGAATAAAGATAATATTAAAAAAATCATTACATCTAAATTTAAGGAGAAATTGTGGTACGATAAAGAATAGACGATAAGAGAAAATTAAGATAATACGAGGAGGTGATCAACCCTAATCTAGAAGATCAAAAGTGTCTCTCTTTTTTAACTAGCGTCAAGAAGAAATCAACATTGCTAAAATAATAACAAACTATCATGAGCTTCATAGTGAAATATGGGGTTGGACAATTCCTAAAATGCCATGGGTTGAAAGAATTTATCATCATTGTGGCACAAAGAGGGTTGAAAATGAAAACATTTTCTCTCATATTGTTCTACATATACCCACATTAAATCTCAATTTCAAAATATTTGCTTACAACATCGTCCTTCTTAACATTTTAACTCATCAAAACTATGGTGATTTATGAATGTTTCTCTTAAAACTTTTCAAAGACATAAATAAAATTTTAAGACAATCCAAGCAATTTCTTACTCTTTTTTAAAAATCCAATAGATCAATGTTGGTCTTAATGGAAGATAATAAACCATCATCCTCATTCAATTTCACAATAAAAGTTGAATATTCAAAAGAATAATGTAACCCCCTGAACAAGTATTTAACCACTTTCCTTGCTATGCTCTTTCATTATTTTGGGGTATAATGGTCAAGTCATGAAGTCATTCATCCATACAAATGTTTAAGATGATATTCTTATTTTATAACACATGTCCATACATGTAATACATGATGGATAAACGGAGCATATAAATCTTAGCTTTCCATTAACATAGTATAAATACTTACTTTAATACATTGAGATAAATATTTAACTCTTATATTTTATTAATGTAAGAGCAAATATTTTGCCAATTAATCATAAGATAATATCATCTCTTTAGCCTAAAAAAAATATAAAAAATATGTTAGTTCTTTATTTATCTTGGAAAGGAGGGTGTAAGAAGACCCATGCACATGAAACAAGATAGGTCTTTTATGGGATTGTTGCCTATGACTAGGTAGATTAGCATACACAAAGATACTATCTCTACTATAATATGAGGGTGGGAGTAGGGCATATATAAGATAAATATGGCCCACCCCCACCCTCTTATATATGAGGGTGGGGTGCGGCATATATAAGAGGAATGTATAATACATTTCTCCTCTTATATATGAGGGTGGGGGTGCGGCATATATAAGAGAAATGTATTATACATTTCTCTTATATTTGCTCCACTCCCACCCTCATAAGACACTAATCTATATTTTTTTTCCAAAGAAAAAAAAACCATAATTTTATTTATAGTGAACAAAATTACATAGTCATATTCCACTTGACATTAAAAAGAGTGCTCAACAATCCTTTAGAGCAAAAACTATTTTCCTACTTGCCTTTATTTTATTACAAACAACAAACTAGTTATTGTCTCAAAAAACTTACGTGAGCAGTTACACATATCAACATTTTATTTATTTTCTCAAAAAGTTACAAAAATAATTACATCATTTAAAAACTAAAGCTATGGTCAATCCTCAATCATGATAATTTGCAACATTTCTTTATATCCAAGGTGCATGTGTGAATTTTGTAGAGTAACCATCATGTAGAATGGAAGTGATCCAAGTACCACGATCCAAGTGCAATCCATTTTGGATAGGTCGTCCACTATGTTATTCATTTCCCTACAAATGTGAGACAAAGATATATGTGAGAAAGTTTTCAATTGCATCTGTATATCCTCATAAAGGGGTTGTAAGGTGAAGTTTTTTATTTGAGCTTCATTTCTAATCCATTTGATGACTAATGGAGAGTCACCAATGTAGTGTCCCCAAGGCCGAGCCCTATAGTAAATCATGTTCTGAAAGGAATTGTAATTATGTTTTATAGGCTGGTGAGCCAAGTTTTTATAAGCTAGTGGCTTATGTGTTTGTAGGCCAGAGAGCCTAAGTGTTGAAGGCCAAGAGCCTGATGTTGTATATGTAATCATGCAGAACAATTAATAAAAATTTGTAAACACCGCCAGGTGCAAACCGACCACAATGAATGAGTGAAGGGGGACTGAGCTTCCACAGAGAAGGAAAGGGATTAGGGGCTGGAAGGTGGGAAAGGGGCTAAGTGTTAAGCCTAGGGGGCTTCAGCCTTGGGAATAATATTTTAATATTATTCCAAAAAGGCATGAGCATTTCATGTTTTATCCTAAGTTCCTAACCATGAGGAAGGGGATGTGTGTTGGGTAAACGCATGTAGTTTCTAGGGCGACAAGTGTCAGCTTCGACCCATGCAAATAAAATGGTGAAGATGAGCCGTGATGGGGGCACTCCTCCATTCCACCTGATGGCCTGAGTGCGTACGGCCTCTAAGCAGTACGACAGATCCAACCTATGCAGAAAAACCTCATACATCTTCTGAACTGAAAAACCTGTGTTCGTCTGGAGAATCTGTGTGTATCCTCTATCTGAGATCGAGCCTGTGCGTGGGGTCTCTATCCCGAAGTCGTGATGGTGAGCCATTCGGCCATTGTTGAGCCTGTAGGAAAGCCGCGTCAATCTTCCATGTTGATTGTTGTGGCCACGCAGTGCTGGACTGCATGTGGCTTGTTGGCCATTGGAGCAACACTCTCTCCAGGAGAGAGAGTGTACAGAGGAAGGAGAGAACTCCTGGAAGGAACCTTGTAGCTGCCACAGAGCCCGGAGACTTCCAGTCTAGTCTGTTGTTGTAACCCAAGGCAAGGGAGGTTAGCAGTCAAAGGACTGTCCAGGTGATAGAGAAGGTGTATACTCCTGGGGTGGAATAGGCATGTGGGGAATGAGGGTATGTGGGCAGTGAGCGTGAGAGGTTCCTGGGAGAGAATCCCATCCTTGTGGATGTGTGTTGTTCCCTATAACCTCGGCCTAGCCTAGGATTCCTTGTCTTGGGGTGGAGCTTAGTCCTAGCTCGGGGGTGACCCACTGTTGAGCTGATGAGCAGTGCGGTCTAAGGCTGGGAGGTTCGTGGAAGGCCTACACTTGGTTGGTGGAATCTACCACTATTCAAAGATAAGTACTAGATGATGCTTTAATTATGTTTCTGTATCTCTATGTATTATAATCATCATGTATTCTGTTGTGTATATGAATTGATGTTAAATAGTATTGATTGTTGATGATGGCAGTAAATCGTATGATTACTCTGTGTTGAATGTGTTTAACTTGTTTTGAATGCATGTGATTAATTGTGAGTGAGAATGTTGTTATTCCGCGTAGTAACACCTACACCATAGTGAGTGAAAAGTGGTGCTACAACCAAATATTTGTATTTGTTGGACCCATGTTTTTGGGCTAGTTAAAGAAATAATTTAAGTGCCATCAATTCACAAAAATTGTTAGATTCATGCCCAATACCCTCTTTGAAGGATATGCAGTGTGTGGAGAAGAGATATAAGATTTTGTCTGCACCTCCTTTGGGAGGGTTTCCTTGCAATTCTCTATCAAAGTATGTTTAAGGGATATTCTTATTTATTACCTCTTCTATGGGTTCACGTATGGAATGTTTTTCCTCCACCTATGAGTAATCATTTAATATGTTGAGAGACTAAATCACACATTTGACAGGGAGGGTCTATTTTCCTTCTAATATGCTTAGATTTCTAGCAAGTCGTATTCCCTAAGCTATTTTGAGAGGAAGGGATTTGATCTTTTAGGTATATGTTCCAGAGTACCAATATCTAAATGCTTCTTCTATGTTTCCTCCTACCCATACATTTTTCATCCCTTCCATGCCTTCCACTTATTTCCAAACCTTTTTAGTAAATTTGCAAAACATAATTAGATGTTCCATGGTTTCTTTTGTTTGTTTGCATAAGTTGAACAACATGAACCGTGAGATTTATTCTTCTAAAGTATCTCTCAAGTAGGAGCCTTAATGTTTAAAACCATCCACGTGAAAATTTAATTTTTGGAGTGACACTTTAGTTTCCATATAACTATCCACAACCATGCTTGTTGGTTGTTGTCGCATGCCTATTTTGGGAAAGAAAAGCCTATTTTTTGTCACAGACCTATTTTATGAGAGAAAAAATTATTTTGGGAAAGAAAGGTCTATTTTTGGAGCGTGTGCCTTATGTGGTGGAAAAGCAACACACAGAGGAGGATGGAAAAGCAGCACGCAAAAGAGGACAGAAAAGCAGCATGCAGAAGAGGAAGGAAAAACAGCATGGTGCCCATGCAGACAGACGTAGCCATGTTAGGGTTAGGGTTTTGGACATACATGTAATGGATATAAGCCAATAGAAGAGTATAAATAAGGCCTAGGAGGTCTAGTAGAGGTTGGTCAGTTGTGCGTTGATTTGTGTATCAGTAGGTTGTTGGTCTATTGGTTTGAGTAAGCTAGTTATGAGGGTTAGATCACAGGTTGTGGAGCCCGGTGTGGTCTAGTCCACCTCATAAAGGGTAATTACCCTCCTTTTTTATTTTAAGCCAAAAGATGTAATGCATGTAATGCATATCTTTATGGACATATCCCTAGGGGGGGTGAACCACGGTAAATCTATTGTGTTTATGTGTCATGAATGGTTATTTTATTGTTATGTTACTTATCAGTTAAGAATGAATGCTTAAGTTGATTATGACATCATGCATGCATAGTTTAATGAATGAATACTAGAAGTAGATGAATGAATAATAATGTTAATGCATGAGGAAAAGGATCAGATTACAGTCCCAATCCCTTCCTTGACTGCAAACACCTAAGTATTGCAGTCCCTCATAAATTTATCTTGGGTGAGACTGTGTTGTGCACTATGTGTGCAGCATTGCCTTGTAGTTTACCAGAAGGGCCGATAGTTGGAGGGTTTTGTTGGAAACCTTTGAGATTATAATCTGGGTCAGCCCAAGTCCAACACATGGTTTTGTTGTTGGCTGGAACTGAGCAGGAATGAGTGGAAGGGATATGTTGAAGAACAACACAGAGAATGAAACCGTAGAAGGGAATGTTCAGGCAATGGAATCCAACGAAGGCAGATATTGAAAGATGGTTAAGGACAAAGGAACTCAAGTTTGCGCAAAAGGACAACATAAACCCTAAATATACAACACACAAATATCTCGACCAATATGTGTTTAGCGACTTGCATGAAGTATTTTTCTGTGAATTCGCGCATCTGTTGCAGGAGTGGTTGTTGAGGTTGAAGGAAAACCATCCTATGAATCGGATCAAATAGCTAGAGTGGCATCCTATGGAGATCATGCAGTTGCAGCAAGTCAATAATAAATTTACGCGCGTAGTAGATTTTTGGTTAGACAGTATTATTGTAGGGTTTATCACTGAATTTGCAGTTGATATTGCGAATTCATACACTGCTGCAAAGCAGGATTTTATGAAGGGACCCAAAGGTAGGTACATCAAATCACTATATACTTCTATCGGGATTTTATTGTATGATAAAGGTGTGATGACCATGGAATCTAACAATTAAACTTCCTTGCGTGCATGGGGGAAGGGGGGAAGCACTGACATGAATATGAGATATGGAAAGGGAGTTGGATAAGGGGAAGAAGAAGGAGGCCATGGACCCAATCATGATATACAAAGACCAAACAAAGAAAATAATGCAAAAAGATGGAGCGACGGGCAGCAGTAGGCCCTACCAATATAAGATGAATAACAAAAAGAAGGACATGGCTGACAGAGAGGGCTTGGCTAGAAATGAAGAAGAGGTAGAGGATCTCTGGGCTTTGGAGCAGATTGAGGAAATCCTGCGTGCAACATATGAAAGGAAAACAAGAGGTCCAGGGTCAGGAACATAAGGAAAAACTCCAGTCCAGATCACAGTTAGTGTGGAACCTACAACCCCATGTGCGACTAATACACCTGAAGGAACACAAGCTCTTAGACAACCAATTTTTAGTAGAAGAGGGGTAGCAGGTCAGGGGTCCAATAGAGGACAACCAACTAGAAGTACAAGTTCAGGAAGTAACATTCAACTATCTACACCACGCGAAGTCAGTAGTTCAACACAATTCAAAATGGAAGGAATATATTCCACTATTAGATTACCAGAGTTTCGCGACGAGGCATCAAAGGACCCTGAAAAACATTTATTTATCTGTGAAAATATCTGGGAAGCAAAGTAGGTCACAGACGAGGATACAAAAGTCGCACATTTATCTATAACACTCAGAGACCATGCATTAGACCGGTACATGAGCCTTGATGTAAACAGCCCACAAGGAGCACCAAAGACTGCTGCAGAGGTGAAAAAGTTTTTGGTAAATGAATTTTAGAAGCCAAGCTCACAAGACCAATACGTAAACGAAATAATCGAGATTAGGTAGAAGCCAGGTGAGTCTATATGGTATATTGATCAAAGGTTCAAACGTCTGAAAGTTAACCTCAAGTACTCTGTTACTGACATGCAACATAGGCAGTTATTTGTGAACTCACTATTACCACACTTGAAGTATCCCTTGGGATAGCAGAAGTTTCAAACTCAGGTAGAGGCTCTGCAAGAAGCCGTGCATCTGGAAGAAAACCAATATCAATAGATAGGAGTTGAAAGAGGATATGAAGAATATGACATTTTAGTTGAACCAGAATAAGGGGAAAGAGAAGAGAGAATTTTTTTGGTGTACATTATGCAAAACAAAAGGATACCATAAGAATGAATGTCCAACCTTTACGCAATACTTGGTAGCAGGGGTGCCAAATCCCTTCCCAATAGGAGGACCATGGTGTGAAATTTGTAAGACACGCGATGTGATCCATATCATTGTCCAATGATGCAGAAGTATACAACAGTGCCAAAAAGTTCTTACTATAATATTTGCAAATAAGTGGGTCGTGATGATAAGGACTGCAGAACACTGGAATTGATGAGAGAAAGAAATTCAAACACCTATAGGGTGAAAGAAGAGATGATGACAATTCAAGTTGCATCGCAGTTCAATAATGCACAACCATAATTTAATCTTGCGCAGCTGCAGTACAACAATGTGCTACAGTATAATCTCGTGCAATATAACCAGATACCCCAATACAATGCACCACGAGAAGACGGAGGTGGATTTAGAGGTGGAGGTCGGGGCATAGGATGATTTGGATGAAGCAAAGGGCCAGTAGTCTGCCACAACTATTACCAACTGGGACACTACGCAAGAGACTGTCCACTTCCACCTATGACATGTATGTATTTTCACACAACAGACCACAACACAGAAGAATGCCTAGCACTATTGGGAAAAATACAGGAAAAAGGGAACCAAAACAATCAGAATGTCCAATGGATTTCCGCAGAATCCAGGGATGATGGGAACAACATCAACATAGTTACTCGAGGAGGATCCAAGACAGGAGTTGATGCAACAAAGCAGGATCCATCTCAATGCCAATGGGTCAAGAAGAACACTGAGCCATAGAAGCATTTGATGCGTGGAAAGAAAAGGAGACATTTAAGGAATCCAGATAGGAGATTCTAAAAGAGAACGTTGCATCTACATCAATTACGCAACAAACTCAGGATCCACCGATGTACAAGATTCCACCTTCAATGGATCACACCAGCAAAGGACAACCTTCAGAGCAAGTAAGTAACATAAAGACTTTTTTGCAATCCTATGTTAAATTATCAAATTATCCATCATCCATTAAGGTTTTACAGAACTTGCTAGAAAGATGCAACAAAGAAGTAGAAGGGAAGTTAGAACAAAAGACAGTTAATCATCTCCATATGAGAGGAAGAACAGGTATGGAATTCAGGTTAAATGCCAACATTGGGGATTTCAATATAGGATATATCATACTTGATTTAGGCTCTGAAGTGAAATTCTTACCTAAGAAGACATGACAGTGTATGGGGGAATCCACATTAGGATATTCACCTGTCGAGTTGAAATTGGCGAATCGACATAGAGTGTTACCAATTGGAAGACCTAAAGGTGTGACAGTAGACTTGGATGGAGTGCGCATTGTGGCAGATTTCGAAGTTATAGAAATAGTAGATGGAACAACACCCTACCCAACATTACTAGGATTGGACTGGCAATTTGATAACTAAGTCGTGATCACCCTGAAGACATGAAAAATGACTTTTGAATCAGGTGAGTATAGAGTGATTATACCATTGGATCCCTCAGAAGGAAAAAGGTCTGTAGAGGCGACATGTTTGGACTTGGAAGAAATAAATCAGTTGTATAGGACTATTGCACGAGATGAAGACTATATCAACCCAACTGTAGATGGGGTACTCAGTTGGAGAAGCATTACATTGTGTGCCTAAAACTTAGATACAAGTATGGAAAAGTGGCAGCAAAGACTACATGAAGTCTCCACAAAGAGGTGTGCAAGAATAGAGTGTGCAGCAAGGTGGGTTGGCACAAAGGTCAGAGAACCTCCCACTTTTCATGGTGTGAATGACCTCGAAGAATTATTGACAAATTATGAGGAAGAAGTTTGGGAAAATCAAAGGTTGTTAGCCCTCTATATTGTACTCAAGGAAACACCTGCAAGATGGTGGGGTGTGCACAAGGAAACAATTCAACATGGGTATCAGAGCAAACAGTTACTGCGCATTAGATTTGGCGCAGAACAGGGGAGCAACACATTGCATAAATATGATGGACGAGGAAGACCAGCTTAGCATATAGAGAAATGTAGAGCACAATGGAGGTTCTCACCACCAGAAGAATGGCCTCATTACTTTATTCATACATTGAATGGGATACCAAGGAACTGGTACATAGAACAAGAATTGCGCAGAGGAACCACACAATAGACATTATTACAACAAAATTTTGTGGTAAGTTTCTCATTTGAGCATGCGAACCCCAATATTGATTCAACCCTAAAGTTGATACATGGAATGACATTTTTTGAGGAACCTAGGGTAGAAATTATAACAGAATACCAGAAACAGAACATACAGACAGTTAAGGACTTACTCTCATGTTATCACATCGCAAAGGAAGCACTAGATGAAGATGATCCACACAAAATTTAGATAACATAGATTGAAGGATAACACGAGGTGGAAGGTCCATCTATGGAATCAGAGGCATTTGTTGCACCAATTAAGGTCAAGGAGGTCAACATTGGGACAAAAGAAAACCCTAAAATGGCTAGCGTTGGAGACCACTGGGATGAGCTGACACTAGAACATATAACAGAATTATTGTGCGAATACAGTGACCTGTATCCAACAACCTTTACTGAGATGAAAGGAATAGTAGGTGAGTTGGGTGAGATGAAGATACCCCTAAAACTAGATGTTAGACCTGTTAGACAGAGACCTTATATATTGAATCCAATGTATAAGCAAAAAGTGAAAGCAGAACTTGACTGAATGCTAGAAGCTGGTATCATAGAGCCAATGGAGGAATATGAATGGATCAGTCCCATGGTAGTCCAGGAAAAGAAACAAGGGGGAATAAAAATTTGTGTAGATTTGAGGAAATTAAATTATGCTTGCTTAGATGATCATTTTCCTACCCCTTTTAGAGATGAGGTCTTAGAGAATGTGGGAGGCCAAGAAGCATATTCATTCACCGATGGATTTTCAGGTCATCATCAGATCAAAAAATCTCTGGAGGATAGGCATAAGACTACATTTGCTACATAATGGGGATCATATCAATATACAGTTATGCCTTTTGGATTGAAGAATGCACTAGCTATCTTTTCAAGGGTGGTGATAGTTGATTTTAAAGAATTCATACGTAAATTTTTAGAAGTATATCTGGATGACTAGATTGTTTTTAGTATTTTGAAAGATCATGTAGAAGTCCTAAGACTCAAGTTAGATAGGTGTAGGCAATGACAGATTTCATTAAACATCAAGAAATGTATTTTCAGCACGCCCTTTGGGATATTGTTAGGACATGTGGTATGCAGACAAGGGTTACTAGTTGACCCTACTAAGATTGTTGTAATTGTGAACTTACCACCACCAAAGTCAGTGCGCCAGTTAAGAGCCACGCTTGGACATACAAGATACTACAGGAAGTTTGTCAAGGGGTATGCTCAGATTACCGCACCAATGGAAAAGCTATTGAAAAAGGACAGCACCTATTTTAGTGTTTCTCGATCGGGAAAAAGACATTTCATGTGCATGTAGATGCATCAACAATAGCACTTGGAGAAATTATGGTGTATCCAGGAGCATGTGACTTAGATCATCCTATAGCCTTTGCAAGCAAGAAATAATTTGAATCAAAGCATAATTACAACACAACAGAAAGAGAAGGCCTAGCCATGGTGTATGCACTCCAGAAATTCATACATTACTTATTGGAAAGCATTTTAAAATGTTCACATATCATTTTGCCCTCAAATATCTAGTCAATAAGCCAGTGTTGGTGGGGAGGATCTATAGATGGCCATTATTGTTCCAGGAATTTGATTTTGAAGTAATAGTTAAACTAGGGAAACTAAATGCAGAACCAGATCACTTATCAAGGATAACCAATGGAGAAGAACCTGTTAACTTAGAAGACAACTTCCCTGATGCACACATATTTTCAGTATAGATAGTTAATGAGTACTTTGCTGATATCATTGAATTTTTAGCACAGGATTTGCGCCAAAGGAGTTTAGTACCACGCAAAAGAAAAATTTGCTAGTCAGCACTGCAAACTATCAGCTTATTGCAGGTCATTTATACAAGCTGGGCGCAGATAACATTTTGAGAATGTGTGTGTTGGAACATGAACAAATCATGGTTTTAGCATAAGCTCATGAAGGAATAGTTGGAGGACACTATGCAGGAAAGGAAACCGTGCAGAAGGTATTACGTGCAGGTTTATGTTGGTGAACAGTTCATAAGGATGCAAAAGAATATTGCCAGAACTGTGATGTCTGTCAGCGAGTTAGAAAATCCAACAAAAGGGATGAGATACCTCTAAGACCCCAAGTAACTCTTTAGGTATTTGATAAGTGGGCAATAGATTTTGTTGGGCCTATTACTCCACTAGGTAGAAGGTGAGGAGCAAGATACATCATTATTGCGACAAAACACTTAACCAGATGAGCAGAAGCAGCATCAATCAAGGATTGCAACGTAGAGACATCAACGCACTTCTTATTTGAGCAGGAAATTACAAGATTCAGATGTCCCGGGATTTTGATGAGTGACCAAGGCACCCATTTTATTAATAGTACCATCCAGGCTATGACTGAGGAATTTGAAGTCTATCACTAGAAGAGTACACCATATCATCCTCAGGAAAATGGGACGGTAGAAGCTTTCAACAAGATTTTGGAGAATGCATTGACAAAGATCTGTAATGTTAACAGAGATGATTGGGATTTAAAAATACTAGTAGTATTATGGGCATACAGGACTACATGCAAGAAGTTGACAGGACAAATACCATTTAGATTGGTGTATGGACAAGAAGTAGTGGTGCCATTAGAATTTTTGGTACCCGGTCTACGCATTGCATCAATTACAAATATGACAAAAAGAGGCGTAGTACACGAAAGGTTAAAGCAAATGATGGAACTGGAAGAAGGCAAGAATCTGGCAGGATTCCACCAAGAGGTGTAGAAAGCAAGGGAGAAACCCTGACATCACCGACACATAAAGAAGAATATCTTTAAGGAGGGATACCTAGTTCTCTTCTATGACAACACATTTTTGCAACATCCTGGTAACTTTTGAATGCATTGGCTAGGGCCATATGAAGTGATGTCACAAATGGAGGATTTGTGTACTTAAAAGACTTGACTAGAACATAACTGCAAGGAATGGTTAATGGTAGTCGACCGAAACTGTATAGGGATAGTCGACCTACTAACTCTCAGTAGTGGCAGTGCAATAAGGAATCCCTATGTATAGTGTACTATAGTAGAAATTAGGAAAGAAAAATTACAAATATACATAAAAAAAAATAGAAAAATAAGGAGAATACAAAAGAGGAGGAAGTTGGTTGACTAGTAGAAAATTGGAAAGAGTCGCCTGCAGCAGACAGCGAAAGTAGCGAGGGAAAATTTGACACCACACGTAAAAAAACACTGGACACTGCGCAAATGCATGAAAAAAGTGAAAAATACGACAAAACATTAATTGGTTGGGTCTATAAAGAGGGAAAAACACGGGCAAGTATGACACTTAGCGATTTTTTTTCAAAGGGAGAGTTGAAGAGCGCAACCTAGGAGAAATTGTGCGAAGCAGAAAGCAATTGACCACTATGTGTCCAACATGACACCTCCAAAGGTTGGTTCCCCAAGGCGATATACTAGGGTTACCCGACAGGTCAAACAAAGGAAAGAATGAATGATAGAGCCCGAGAATGTGGTTGAATTAGAAGATGTCACAACCTCAGTGCCTGAGTCGCTATGCTCGAGGAAGGTAGAGAAGGAAACTTCGACGATTGCACAAGGAGAAATGGGTCAGAGCTTCGAAAACCCAAATGGCAGCGCGAACCCTAATACGGAAAAACATATCGAACCTGAGGGAATGAAGGAATGACAACAGGGACCTGGCGCAGAGGAGGTATTGGTTGAGAATATCATAAACTAGCTGGATACCGAGGGGGACGAAGAAGACAGGACCGAAACAACGGCAGAAGGCCACCCATTCGTCTGCCATAAATGAAAGGCATCGGACGCATTAGAGATCACACTCCCGTACATCTCGAATGTTATGGTCACAGTCAAGGATATGCTCAGGAAAGTGCCAAAGTTGAGATACTCTGACCATGATGTTCTAGACGCAATGAAGTTTCCAAACCTTGCCAAGGAAACTTATTTGGCAGAAACGGGGGAGATAGGACCCCTAGGAAGACCCATCATGGAGCTCGCACAATGGATAACAAGGCTCTACAATTCCGGTATCATGAACCTCCTAGACATACCACACTTTCGGTAAGGTAAGAATGTGGGATTGTGAGTCAAGCAGTTGTTAGCCAGGGTACATGGAGGTATCCCATGGATGGATATTCTAGTCCCCATTGATGTGGCATTTATTTCCAAGATTACAGGGTTTCTCGTTGTTGGCGCACAACCCGAAGAGAACGTAGAGAATAAAGCGCGAGAGAAAGAAATTTTGGAGATAGTCAAAGCACACTTTGGAACAAACAGAGGGAACCAGGGAATAGTCCTCAAAGACATCAGTGATGTTGTGACGCGGTTCACCAGCAACCTAATGGATTACAAATTGTTGAGGAAGTGCAGGAAAGAAGAGGCCCCAGCAGGAGTCATAGCAGTAGCTGCGCAGTGCATAAAAGGGGTAATGTTTAGCTAGGATTCGTACCTATTAAACCAATTTTTGATTGATTGTACGGATGAACAAGACAATGGCACTGAGTTCCATTATTCCTAGCTCCTCATCCTCATTTCTTTGGTAGCTTGGAAGGAACCAAAGTTCTCTAATTTTCTAGACCAGAAGGAGAATTTCTACACAACAAGATACAAAACCCTCTGGTAAGCCAAAGATACTAAGAATCAACAAACAAATAACGTAGTGTCTACCATGGTTCTGGAAGACATACAACAGAGAACGACAAATGTATGGAGGATTCTTGTTGAGGTGGTTTAGGAGAACGAAGGGATTGTCATGTTTAAGGCATCCAAACATCACATGTGGATCCAAGCCACAAGGGCCCGAAGAAAAAAATGGTTGGAAATGTAGTATTGTGTATCAAGGGAAGAGGTTGTCTAGATCATCAAAGACTAGCCCATGCAATGGAAGGTGCTAGAAACAAAGAAAGAAGTCAAACCCAAGGAACAAATAGAGGCAGGCACATCAACAAAGACAAGTAACCCGACTGACAACACTGGTAAGGCTGTAGAACGCGTTTAAGCATTAGGGAGCAGCGCAACAACAAAAAATCCAAGCAGGAAAGAAATAGTGTCAAGGGTAGAATTCAAGGGCGATGACAAGAATAGAGAAACCTCTCAGCCCGAAGAGGAGGATGCACAAAAGAAGAAGACTGGGGCGCAGCCCTCATAGGCGAAGAGAATTGCAGCGCAGGAGGAGGAAACATGCAAGAAGATGAAATACCATAAGAAGCCTCTAGTCATCACCATTACAGAGGACAATGTCGAGCTAGTGGTCATCAAAGTCTAGGACAAGGGAGAAGATGTCATATGTGTAGCCGAGGCACAGAGGGAGGAGATCATAGCTAAGTTGGTGGAAGTCCATGATACTCTCCAAAGACTACAGATTCCTACAGTGCAACAAGTTACAGCGCAACATCCAGAGAAGACACAACAAACACTTGCGCAGAAGGAACAAGAGGAAACAATGGAGATAGTGGTGCAGGGTAGTGACACATTCAAGATCACACAGAAGATGTTGCAATTTGATGAGGAGACAAGACAGAATCCAATTGAGGACATAGAACAACTTGAGTTGGTTATGGCGTAGATACCTACAAAGGTGTTATACGGGCTCCAAGCAAGTGTGATGCAAGAAGTCCAATCCAGAGCCCGCACAGATGCCAACAACTTGGAAGTTGGCAGGGAGGTTGCAAAGGTGTTACATAATACCTTTGACTAGTTGACTCTGGAGAAGGAGGAGGAGAGGAAATGCGCAGACACATTAGAGAAGGGACTAAAAACAATCTATAACAACATCCCAGTTTGCGTGCAGGAGCCAGAAGACACACCAGAAGGAAACTTGTAGAGGATTGTGTAGCTCATGGTGAAATATCAACAGGAGATCACAGAGCTCATGGAGAAATGGACTCCCACTACACCTCATGAAGTCATAGAGTAAAGAGAACAGGAGGCTACTACGCACATCGACAATATTGCACAAGAAGCTAAGGTCATGGAAGAATTCTATGATAAGACTGCTCATATGTGGACCAGTATGGAAGAAGACGAGAAAATCCAATAACGTGACTAGAAGCAATAGAAGATAACTGTCAAAATTATATATTTAAAGCAGCAACATAAGGAAATGGACATCCTAGAGAGGATGAGGAGGACGTAGGATATGAAGAACTTGTAGGCAGAGTTGAAGGTTGCATAGGGGGACAAACAGGAAAGACATGCTCAACTCGAGCCACTACAACAGGAAGCAGAGGAGATAATAGAAAAACTGCAGGCAGAGAAGGGGAAAATAGAGAAAATACATGCAGAATGCAAAACAGTGCTAGCAGAGTACATTACAACGCAGAGTCTGGAAAAGATGGCAGAGCAGAGCACCCAAGTTAAATAGAAATTCATTCAACTGGAAAAGGTGTTCCAAGAGTTGCATCTAGCCTTCCATCGTGCAAACGAAGGCACAGTGGCTTGGGACTGCAAACACTTGAGTATTGGAGTCCCCCATAAAGCTATCTCGGATGAGACTGAATTGTGCACTCTGTGTGCAACGTTGCCTTCTGGTTTACCAAGAGGTTGATAGTTTGAGGGTTTTGTTGGAAACCTTTGAGATTGAAACCTAGGTCAATCCAAGTCTCCAACATTGGCCCTCCAAACCATCCTTGACAATTGCTTTGTAGCCTATATTAGGCACATATGTTCTAGAGGGATTGAGAGACCAAATCAATTGATCATCATATTCTCGTGTTTTTACATTGTTGTATTAAAAACATCTTTGTAAGAATTCCATTCTTCAACAAATTCTTCTCTCAATCACATCTCTTCCTAGGTGAGTCAATGTTGTTTCCAAAATGTAGACCTCTCCTAGTTCACAAATTTTCTAAGAGAGTAAAATCCTTTACTTTTGAGATCCTAGATCAACTGAAAAGATAATCTATGCAAACCTTTACTACCTATCCAAGGATCAAGGCCTATTTGAACTTTCCCTCCCTTGCCCACCTTCCAGATCAGCCAATTTCCTACCAATTAAAAAGATGAACTCATAGCTTTCTAAATGTTTGAGGCATGATGTAATTGTTTGTTTGGATTTCTAACCCAATCTTCAATTATAGTTGGGGCGATATATCTTTCTCTAATTACTTGGACCCATAGTCCTTTTCCTTGTCTAAGCCTCCAAACATTTTTGGTAGCTAGAGATTTGGAGAAGAGAAAGAGATTTTTTGAGTCCCCATCCTCAACTAGCCTTTGGAACAACCAATTTTTGTTGGGTTGTTATATTCTTTGTAGTGAAATTCTAGTCGATGTGGATCGACTCACGGTGGAAGTCAAGGTAGATCGACAGCAAGTTGAAGTTCAAGGTTAATCGACCGGGTAAATTTGAAGTCGAAGGTTGAGGCGGTTCAACATGGTAAAGGCATTGACATCAAGTCGAAGAAGTCAACTAACAAGAGGTCGATAGGTGGGCGTGTGGCGACCGATTGAAGACTGAATGAAGGTCAAATGGTAGTCAACTAGTAATCTGACTTAAAGTCAATTGTAACATAATCCCGAGATTCACAAGATTTGTAGCCAATGATCTGCATGGATTTGTAAATGTTTTTGGGAACCATGTCTTTAGGGTTTTTCATGTTGTAAAGCCTATAAAGAGGCGTTTTGTAAGGTCGTAAAGGTTGATAATCAATGAATCGTAAGATAGCCAGTCTTTGGAGAAATATTTAGATGTAGGTTGTTGGTCATGCAGATGTAAGTCGGATTGGCTACAGGGTTGTCCTTGCACAAGCAAGAGGGTATGATGTTGATTGTGTCTTGGGTGTGGACCAAGATTAGGCATGTAACCTTTTATTCAAATTGAATAAGACAACAAGAGAGTAGAATTCTCAAGGAATGTTTGTTTTCCTGGTTTGGGTTTCCAAGGTAAAGTCTCTGTGTACTGTGTGATTGCTTTGTAATTTACATTATTGAATAAATTCTTCTTCTCTTCTGCTAGGTTTAGTGTGGAAGTGTATCTCATTTCCTGACAAGTGGTATCAAATATTTTTTAAGCTTTGATGTGTGTATAAGATCTTGATTTACCAATCTTGAATCTAAGAACTAAAACCTACGTATAGTAAGAGTTGTAAGTCATAAATTATGTTAAAGATCGTGGTAAAGAATGGCGAGCAGTTCAAAAATAGAGATAGAAAAAATCAATGGCAAAAAATTTGAGCTTTGGAAGCTTAAAATGGAATATCTTCTTCTAGATCGAGAACAATGGACAGTGGTCTATCTAGGTACCCAACTGACAGGCATGTCAACAAAAGAATCGGAGAAACTCGAAAGAAAATAAAGAAGTATGATTCAGCTTTGTCTTGAAGATTCAGTACTACTGAATCTCTCAGGTGAAGATTCGGCCAAGAAATAGTGGGGAAAGTTGGGAAGCTTATACCAATCAAAATCTCTGGTAAATAAGTTGTTTCTCAGAAAGAAATTGTCTCTTCTGAGAATGAGTGATGGCAGTTCAGTGACTGAGTATTTAAATACATTCAATACCATTTTAATCCAGTTATCATATGTGGATATTAAAATCACTGAGGAGGAGAAGTGTATAAGCATATTATGTTCTTTGCCAGACTCTCGGGATAACTTAGTCATGGCTATAGGGAGTAATACAACCACACTAGCTCTAGAAGATGTGGTTGCTTCTCTACTGTCAGAATAAATGAGAAGAAAGAACATGGAAGGATCAACCAAATATGCTTTAGTGGTGAGAGGTTGATCGGTTGAAACAAATAAATTCAAATTCTCCGATAGAAAGTCTAAGTCAAAGGGTAGATCTAAATTCCTGGTTCAATCGACAAGAAGATGTTGGAAATGCGGTAAGGTTGGGCATTACAAAAAGGACTATAAGTCGAGGGCAATGGAAGTCAGTACAGGATTCGGCGAGAAGCAGTCGACTGAGAGAAAGATGACCTTGGACAAGGGAGGTGATGTGTACCTAGCGTTGACTAGTACACAGTCGGATCAAGGTGTTTGGTTGATTGATGTCGAAGCATCCTATTATATGACACCACATAGAGAATGTTTCTACGAGTATGAATGATATGATGGAGGTGATGTGTTTTTGGGGGACAACTCAACAACCAAAATTGTCGGATGAGGAAGATTTCGACTAATACTACAGGATGGGAGGAAAAAAAACCCTTCCAGGCGTGCTACACATTCTGGGTTTGGCAAGAAACCTGATATATTTCAGTAAGATGAGTGATATTTGAGTGCACACTCTATTTCAGAAGGATTCATGCAAGATGGTCAGAGATGCAATGGTATTAAAGAAAGGAGTTCAGATTAGAACCATATACAAGTTGTTAAGTAATGTCGACTCGACTGGATGCAACAACGTCATTGCTCCTGAAGTTGACTTGACTTCAACTCAACTCTGCCAAACTCAGGCTGAGTTGGTACAAACTGACTCGACAAGACATGATAAAATCAACTCGACCATGATATTGCATGAGAGGATGGGACACATTGGAAGAAAATGACGTCGAGCTATGCATAATAAAGGTATGGTCGAAGGTCTTCCCGAATTTGGTTTAGAAGTCGACTTTTGTGAACATTGCATATATGGAAAACAAAGTCGGGTGAGGTTCCCATTTGGAGCGAAAGGGGAAAATGGGATTCTAGAATTGGTGCATAGTGATGTGTTTGTCCCGGTTACAGTGCCTTCACTTGGTGGATCCATGTATTATGTCTTCTTCGTAGATGATTTTTCCAAGAATACATGGATATATTTCTTGAGGAAGAAATCAGAGGTTTTTGAGAAATTTAAAGAGTTTAAATCTCTTGTAGAAAACTAGACAGATAAGAAGATCAAGGTGCTGAGAACTGACAACAATGGTGAATTATGTGGAAGAGAATTCAATTACTTTTGTAAGCAGTGTGGCATGTCATGCCAAATTGCCACACCATATACCCCACAACAAAATGGAGTTTCTGAGAGAATGAGCAGAGCGTTGATGGACGAGGCAAGGAGCATGCTCAATTGTGTTGGGATCGCACAAGAAATCTGGGCGGAGATAGTCGACACTGCAAGATATCTGGTGAATATGTCTCGTTCAATGGCATTAGTCGACACAACTCCACATGAGGTATGTTTGGGTAAGAATCCTTTGGTTTCACATCTCAAAGTATTTGGCTATGATGCATTTGTGCATGTTCCCAAGGAAAAGAGGAGCAAGCTGGACAAGAAGGCAGTCAAATGTATTTTCATTAGGCACAAAGAAGAAATGAAAGAATATAAGATGTGGAATCCTACATCAAGGAGAACAATGTACAGTCGAGATGTGGTCTTCAAAGAAGTTGGAGGTAAGACTAAGCCTGAAGGAATTGTTCAAATCGAGAATAATCTATAGATGGTGCGGTTTAAACTAAGGAACGAAGAAGATGATTCAGATGAGTTGATTAAATCAGAGAAAGAGGTAGAACAACAGACTCGAGTAGTAAGGAGGTCATAAAGAGTAAGAAAACTAGTCGAAAGGTATAGTCTGCCCGACTTTCGTTCCACATTCATGTTAACTGCCATTGACGGTGAGCCCAAATTGGTCAGTGAGGCAGTCGACTCGACATAGGGTAAACTATGGAAGGATTCCATGGTCGAAGAGATGGATTCCTTGCACAAGAATGAGACATGGGATTTAGTCAAGTTACCTAGTAGAAGAAAACTCGTTGGTAGAAAATGGGTATTAAAGAAGAAGATGAATGTCGCGGGACAAGTCAAGAAGTTCGAAGCTCGACTAGTAGCGAAAGGATATTCCCAAGTCGAGGGAGTCGAATTTGGTGAGATTTTTTCCCATGTTGTAAAATTAACTTCCATTAGAGTACTCATGTCTCTGGCTGCAACATTTGATTTGGAAATAGAACAGATGGATGTGAAGATAACGTTCCTACATAGGGACCTAGAAAAAGAAATCTACATGAAACATCCTAAAGGATTTGTAGTAAAGGGAAAGAAGGAGTGGGTGTGCAAATTGAAAAGATCCCTTTATGGTCTAAAGCAATCGCCAAGGATGTGGTACCAAAAGTTAGACACATACATCCTTGGTTTGGGATTTGTGAGAAGCAAATTTGATCACTGCATGTATTCTAAGGAAGAAGATGGGTGTTTCCTATATGTAGCTTTGTATGTTGATGACATATCGTTGATTGGAAATAGCATGGACACAATAAAGGAGGTGAAAAAGCAGCTATCCTCCAAGTTTGACATGAAGGATCTCAGTGAAACTAAATTCATTATGGGAATGGAGTTAAGAGAGATCGAGCTGCTAGAAAGCTCTAGTTGAATCAGATAAAGTATATTGAAACAATTATGAAACGTTTCAACATACAAGATTGTAAACCAGTGAAGGTGCCAATTCATGTGGGAGTAAGGCTAACAATTGAACAGTTTCCAAGGACACAAGAAGAAATAGAGGCCATGGAACATGTTCCCTATGCAAGTGATGATGGTAGTCTAATGCATAAGATGGTCTGCACTCGACCAGACATTTCCCATGCAGTGGGAGTGTTGAGCAGGTACATGTTGACACCTAGAAAGGAGCACTGGACAATTGTCAAGAGAGTATTCATGTATTTGTCTGGCACGAAGGACTATGTTATATACCACCAAAGGAAACCTGGAAGTGACAGTTGTAAATTAAATGTACATGGCTTTGTCGATGCCGATTGAGCTGGAGATCTGGATCGATGGAGGTCGACCAAAGGATATGTCTTCAAGATGTCTGGTGAAGCAATAAGCTAGATGAGTGAGAGACAGACGATCATAGCCTTGTCAACAACATAAGTTGAATACATAGTGGCCACTCATAGAAGCAAAGAAGTGGTATGGATGCAAAGGTTATGTTCAGGAATCAGGTTTGATCAGAGAGATATGAAGATAAGTTGTGACAGTCAAAGCGTAATATTTCTGGAAAAGAACCTTGCTTATCATTCAAAGACTAAGCACATTGATGTACAGTACCATTTTGTAAGATATATGGTGGAAAGTAACAAGGTGCTACTGGAGAAAGTAGACACGTGGGAAAATATAACAGAGTCGTTGAAGAAGTCTGTGAGTGTTATGAAGTTTTGTTGGTGCAGAGAGGCAATGGGTATTGTTTCCCTGGGTCTGTGAATGAAAGTTCAGAAATATTCTGGTTTCAACAAAGAAGACAACAAGTGGGAGAATGTTGGGTTGTTATATTCTTTGAAGTGAAAGTCTAGTCGATGTATATCGACTAAC
>ML797658.1:160410-177189 GCA_009831015.1 Picea engelmannii
AAGCGGAAGCAAGGAAACAATACAAGGCAGTGACAGAAGTCCAAGTCCAAAATAAAACAATTGCAGATCCAGAGGACATTAAACAAGCAACCTATGAGGCTTTCGAGAAGCTCTATACATAACCAAAAGGACCAGAAATGGACCAACAGAGGTACCCTCTCACGGTTATCCCAAGGTTAATAAATGACGACATAAACAACAAGTTGACAAGGGAGGTAATGCAGCAAGAGATAAAGGAGGCCCTTGATCAGATGAACCCAGACAAGGCCCCGGGACCGGATGGGTTCACTGCCAGATTCTATCAGCAGTGCTGGAATATAATAAAAAAGGACCTAACCAAAATGATTCAGAAGTCGCAACAGAGTAGCAAGCTAGGAGGAAGCACCAACTCATCCTTCCTGGCACTCATCCCGAAAGAAAAATGAGCGATTTCCTTCAATCGATTCATACCAATATCCCTTTGCAACACGAGCTATAAAATTCTCACCAAAGTTATAGCCAATCGTCTCAAGGCACTCCTCCCTCTCATCGTTCCTGAAAACCAAGGAGGCTTTGTCAAAGGAAGGCATATTGCTGACAACATAATCCTGGTTCAAGAGGCTATTCACTCCAACGTCCGAAGGAAAGAAAACGGTATGGTTATCAAACTGGACCTCGCTAATGCATTTGATAGAGTCCGACATGAATTTTTATTTGAAGTCATGAGACGTTTGGGTTTGACACGAAATTTATAAAGTGGATAAAAGCCTGCATCGGATCACCATGGATAGCCCTGCTTGTGAATGGGAAAGTCACAAATTTCTTCAAAGCCTCCAGGGGCTTAAGGCAAGGGTGCCCTCTCTCACCCCTGATCTATGCAATTCAAGCTTCAGTCCTAAGCTACCAGTTGGGAAATGCCCAAGTTCACAAAAGTCTTCAGGGATTAAGAATAGTGCAAGGGGTGAAAGACATCAACCATGCACAATTCGTCGATGATACGCTGTTGTTGGGAGGAGCAAGTCCGATAATAGCGAAAAAGTTTAAGGAAGAACTGGACGCCTATGCAGCAGCCTCCGGAAGTGAAATAAGTCAGACCAAGAGCAACATCTATGGCTAGAATATCACACCAAATGAAATGTTGGGAATAACAAGAGTCCTAGGGATGGAGGGGCACACAAATTGGGAGGCATTTAAATACCTGGGAGTCCCTATTTTTAAATCTGCCCCCAGGACCTCTCACTGGAACCATCTTGTAGAAAAACTCAAGAATAAATTTTCCTCTTGGGGGGCGAATTGGTTAAATTTAGCAGGGAAGACAGTCCTGATAAAGGTTGTGGTGTTTAGTATCCCCATCTATCAGAGCTCTCTATTGTTAGCCCCTGCCACAGTCATCCAAAAAATTGAAGCTTTTCAAAGACGCTTCTAATGGGAAGGAGGCAGGCAAGCAAGAAGGAAACTGCACTTGATTAGCTGGGACAAAACCTCAAAGCCCTTCCTGGAAGGGGGACTTAATTTTAAAAAAACAAGAATTCAAAATCTGGCCTTGAAGGCAAAGCTACTCTGGAAGATGGTCACTGGCAAACAGTCTTGGAGTAAACTCGCGCTTTGGAGGAAATACTTTCGGGGGCCACGAGACAAAAGTTTAGAGTTCCCTTGCAAGGAAACGAAAAGCTCTCCTATCTTTGCGCTCTGCAAAAAGGCGCTTCCACACTTCAGCCCTCACCTCACTTGGGTACCAAAAAATGGTAAGAAAATCAGAATCTGGACAGACTCAATAATGGGAGACCCACCTCTAGAGCACCAACAGGACCTACTTTTCCTCAAAGACTGGATGGATAGTCAAAATATTGTAACGCTTTCTGACATTTCAATCTGGGGGGAAGATAGACTTCATTCCTGGCAAGGGTGGGGAGTGCCAAACAGACCAGAGGCTCTAGACCATCACTGGTGTGCCCTCAAGAGGTGTCTTCAAGGGAAGGCCCCCCTAAAAAAGAAAGGCAAAGATGAAAGAGGTTGGGGAAGGAACGCACGGGCTTACACCACGACAGAAGGCTATCAACTCTTCAACAGCGTCCCCACTGCTATGCCTAATCCGGTACTTTGGAAAGCAATCTGGCAGTCCAACTCTCTTCCAAAAATCGACCTCTTCATATGGACCCTGGCGCATAAAATTATCCAAACAGGGGAGAACCTCATAAGACAGGGCTAGGAAGGACCCTTCAGGTGCCCCCTTTGCCTTCATGAGGAAGAAACCACAGACCACCTTCTCTTAAACTGCAACTATTCAAAAGAAGTCTGGTTGAAGGCAATAGGCTCCCAATTTGTGCTCAATTTTCCCCCTGATGTAATAACCCTCCTCCTACAATGGGACTCCTTGTATCCTTTTGTTGTCAAGGGGAGAAACCAAGCTCTCTTGATATGGGGAATGCTTCCAAAGTTTATCCTGTGGAACCTTTGGCTAGAAAGGAACCACGAAATTTTCAGAGAAAGCCAAAGGAGTGCAGCAATAGTCGTCACTAAAATTCAAGCTCTCTTAGGAGAATCAGCTCCTCACCTCTGCTCTGCATTCAAGCTTCATAAGCTGAACGAAGTAGAAGAGCGGTGGCTAAACCAGTTCAAGATACAAGGACTAGATGCCCGAAAAGTAAGTGATCCAATCAAAGAGGGCTGGGAGATTAGGAAAAGAGAGAAGCAATTTGCCAGTTGGAAACGAGAGATAAAAACACCTATTCTCTTCTTTGATGGGGCCTTGAAGGGAAACCCAGGCCAGGCTGGGGGAGGAGGCATAATTGAAAATCTCAAGGAGGCTACAGTAACGCGCTTCGCTATCGGTCTAGGCATAGAGTCCAACAATAGAGCTGAGGCCCTGGCTCTCTGGCAAGGCCTACACCAAGCAATCAAACTCAGAATCCAGGAGTTGACAATAATCTGTGACTCCAGAATAATTATACAGGCCATGATCAACCACTCTAACACTCAAAGAGTTATGTTAAGCAACCTTCTAGACAAAATTCACCTCCTTCTAAGGAATTTTAATTCTTATAAATTCTTTCATGTGCTAAGGGATCTCAATGGGGAGGCTGACAAGGAAGCCAATAGAGGCGCGCTGCTGGAGATGGGGGTTCTGACAGTCAATGAAAATATTGAAAGCGTGGAGCTCCCATGAACCCAAGCTAGTTCTCTCTCACATATTCAAATGCAAGCTTTGGCAGCAGAATGGGAATCAGGTGAATCTGTAATATCAGTACGTGGCAGAGGTTCTAGTTGGACGAAGGAGCTGCCTCAGTACCATGAGGAATGGTGCTTCAGATTTAGGGGAGACAAGAGATCCGCGCGGCCCTTTCCCACAAATCCTGTAAATCTAAGTGCCATTATGAGAGCATGTGAGGAAGAATTAAAGGGCGACCTCTCCCCCCTCATTCCAGTTCAAGTTGAGTTATGCAAGTCACTCATGAACAGGGAGAGCATGAAGCACCAACGTGAGAAGGGAAAGACGCGCGAAGTAAGAGGATGACTGGAAATGGCTTCATCTTCGACAGGGAAGCCGAGCACAGAGGAGCGGTTGAAAGAGACGGATAAAGCTCTTGAGAACCTGAAGCAGCTACTCCAGAATCAGCTGGATTTCTTGGAGAACCTGGACACGGAGGCTGGGCATAGATTGGAGCAGCTCGAAGCAGATATCACCACCACAAAAATTGGATTCTCGGAGGAATTGCACAAGCTGCACAAAGAGCTAAAAAATCCTCAGCAGGAATTCGAAGAAAGGATGGATCAACTGGAAGCCAAGATGGCTCAGCTGAATAGTAATTGGAACCAGGACCCTGTTGGGTATGTGTTATATTCTTTGCATGTGTGTGTGTGTGGGTGCGTCAGATACGACAACTGCGTCTGACGATCCCTTCACATAGAGCTTTGTCGTTGCGTCGGGCGCTTCCTAGGGGGGTCCCAGGGGGGGGCAGGTATGCCCCCCCCTGGTTACACGCAACGTTCGGGGCAACGCCCCAAAAATTTTTTTGGGGCGGTTTTTTGCTATTTTTAGCGGATTTTGCTATTTTTAGCTGATTTGTAAATTAATCCCGGATTAAAGGATTAGGGTTTTGGTATCTACGGAATACCTAAAAACATTGTATATATTGTATGGCGAATGGTGAAATTCGATATAATGAAAATAAGAAAGGTTTTCTCGGTTGAGGGTTTTCGGTAAAAATCTCTGTGTATTCTGTGTATGAGCCATTGATTAATTTTTGTATTGCTTAAGAATATATATGCATTGCTTTACTTCGCAGGTTTAAAACTTACAGACCCCAAGAATTAATCCCTCTCTGTAAGTAGTCTGTTAGAAGGATCTGACCAACAATTGGCATTTTGTATTGTAGCCATTTCTTTAAATAATCCAATACTTTAGAAGTTGTGCAGGATCTAGTTCAGTTTACAAGTTTATAGTTATAAAAGTAGAATGGTCTTAGGAATTCAAGCCCGAAGAAATTCGAGGCCATTTTGTAATCGAATCTGTGGCCATGCCACCCCTTTAATATAATCTATAACCGTTTTCGTCAACAAAAAAAAAACAACTAAGTCCATCACTTCCCATTTGTCACTATTATATATACTTCAAGGTTTATATATATAATATTTTTTCCATAGCCTTAGAACTTATCCATATTTTCTTCCTCTTTTTGTTTTGAGCTCCCATCTCATCATTTAGCATAAATACATATAGAAGATTTTTAATCGATGTTAATGCATAACATAGCACCTGTAAAACAACATAATTCTTATATCCATAGCACTACCCTGTATTGCGAGTAACCATCAACAACATTTAGCCATAATACATCAACCAACCATGTTGTCATAACGAATGAAACCAAGACTTGCATCATCAATTGTACAAGACTGTGTAGACATTATCATGGCAACAACAAACATATAAGCGTAGCACATCCATCATAACGCCTCTAGTCTACATGGGGGTCCCACCTACTATTTAATTATTATTATCAAAAATAAATAATAGAGCTTAGCAATCATTTGCGGGCAATATTCATCATTGTGATTTTAATCGTCAAAAAATTGGCGAGTCCACAGGGAAATATGTTTCCAACATATTAAGAACTCAGATTATCTGGTTTCGCAAACCATGTAAACATTAGATCAAGAAAATAGACATCAGAATAATTATGCAACATGGGGAAGTGAGCGGTTTAAGGGGAAAATGATTGGGATTTTGGGAATAACTCATGGAAAGTGTTAAGTATGAGGGGGTTTATCCCTATATGCATAATCATTCGATTAATCACGTGAAAGCATTCATGACTTCAAGGAGAAATTTTTTTTGGTATGCTCTTTTGAATCTTGGAGCGGATGAAAGAAAAGGAAAGCATAAATAGGGAATAAAACCAACTATCTTATATAACAACAGTTGAAGCAGATAACAATTTCAATGTTGTATTCAAGGGGAAACATCATGACAACTGTGTAACCTGATTGTTATTGATTAACAATACTTGCAGAATAACGTCATTGTGGGAAAACTGATCCAACATTTTATTTTGACAAGAAAGGAAGTCAATAAAAGAAACATAATAGCAAGAAATAAAATAGCAAAAATGAAATAACAACAATGTAAAATCAAAGAAAATAAAACAAACTATGATACAAAAAAATTCCATACAACATTTAAACCTTCAAGTTGGTTCCACATAGTGCTTTAAGTGGGAATCGTTGGTTCTATAGGAAAACAATTGCTCTCGCAAGTCCTTTAGGATATAGGAATTTGCGCCCAAGACAAAAGTGATCTTAAAAGGACCCAACCATAACTTTTGGAACTTTGAATGCCTTCCTCTATCGACATGCACTGAATCCCACAGTAGTACCTTCTCATTAACCTTAAATTTGACAACTTTGGCACTTTTATTGAAATATCTTTTAACAATTTGTTGTCTTCTCTTTATGTTATCCAAGGCAAACGTTCTTTGTTCCTCTAAAGCCAAAAGTGCATTCATTCTTTGAGAGATATCGGAAGAATTTAACTCTTCAACCTATAGCATCAACCTTAGAGAAGAAAGTTCCATCTCGGTAGGCATATTGTCTTCTTGACCATAAACAAGCTGCAAAGGAGTGCAACCAGTGCTCACCTTGGTGGTAGTGCGATCTACCCAAAGGGCGTAAGTGAGGAGAGTGTGCCATTGACGAGGTTAATCTTCAATGAGCCTCTTGATAATGCTGACTAGATTCTTGTTAGTAGACTCGGCTTGCCCATTTCCTTGGGGATAATAAGATGATGAAGTAAAAAATTTAACCCCCAATTTAGCTAGAAACTGGGTCAGCTTAGCAGAAATAAAAGTGGGACCATTGTCTGTAATAATTTCCAAAGGAAGACCAAATCTGGAAAAAATATTAGCCTCAAGGAAAGAAATCACCTGGTCATCCTGCGAATGCTTAAGTGGGACAACTTCAGTCCATTTCGTAAAATAGTCTGTGGCTGTCAAGATAAAAACTTGCCCTGCTAAAGATGGAGGATTAATAGGACCAATAAATTCCATACCCCATTTTGAAAAAGGAAAGTCGGGGAGGACAGATTGTAAAGGCATAACAGAAAGACGTTCTTTCCCAGCGAACTTTTGGCACTTGTCACAAGATCTTGAAAAAATATAAGAATCATGAAAGATTGAAGGCCAATAGTACCCTTTTCTGATAATTTTAAAAGCAGTAGTTTTAGCAGAAAAGTGACCTCCTACATGAATAACAGAATTTGAAGATCCATGAGTCTCTTGTAACAATTTATGTGCTTCCTCATTGTTCACACAACGAAGTAACATACCATCGACAAATCTCCTAAACAAGAAGTCTCATATAATGACGTATCTAGAAGATTCGAGATGAAGCCTTCTTCTTTGATGGGTATCTAAGTTATCTGGACATCTTTGATTTTGCAAGTAATATACCATATATTTGTACCAATAATGTCCAACTACAAGAAGGATTTGATTGTCAATGTAAATTAGTGTTGATAGAGAGCTATCTTGTTCATCAATTTTTTCACTTGTTTCAGCATGTTGAGTTAAGTGAAGGGCTAAGTCACGTCCCTTGATAGTTTTAGAAGTAATGATGGTTAGATCATGCTCCTGGATCTTAGCAAGCCAATGTTCAAGCTTCCCTGAAAGATAAGTCTGTGAGAGTAAAAACTTGACAGCAGGTAAAGGGACTTTTACCAACGTGTGCTTACCTAAGATGAAGTGGCGAAATTTTTCAACAGCTTTAACAAGAGCGAAAGCATGTTTTTCAATATAAAAATATTTAAAATCATCATCTGACAATCTTTGACTCATGTAAACCACTGGTTTTTCATTAACTTGGTCATCATATTGCATGAGGATAGCAGAAATCGATTCCTATATGGCATTAGTATATATCATAAATTCTTTCTCAAAATCCGGCTTCGCCAAAACCGGTGCGGAACTGATAGCCTTCTTGATCACTATGAAAGCATTTTCGACATCATCTGTCCAAGAAAAGGAGCAATCTTGCTTAAAAATATTTTGAATTGGTTTGACCATTACAACAAAATCAAGAACGAACCTACAGACAAAGTTGATAATACCCATAAAGGCTTGAACCTCCTTTTTGGAAGTAAGAGCAGGAAGATTTAGAATAGCAGCAATCCTTTCGAGATCTATGCTTATTCCTGAATTAGATACAATATGCCCAAGGAGCTTGCCCTTGGTAACGTTGAAGATAGACTTAGAAGGATTTAAAGAAATGCTAAATTTCCTGCATCGCATGAGAATCTTTCTAAGATGGCTGAAATGATTTGATCGGTTTTTAGAATACACAGTTAAGTCATCAAGATAAATCTGAATAATTTTGTCGATCAAATCGTCAAAATCTATTTGCATAGCTCTTTGGAAAGTGGCACCTGCATTAAATAAGCCAAAAGGCATATGTTCATAATCGAAAGTGCCCCAATGTGTAATAAAAGTGGTTTTATATTTATCTTTCCTTTTTACCTTGATCTGATTGTAACCAGAAAAACCTTCATGTAAGGACATCATCTGTGACCCTGCAACTTGCTGCAAAATCATTTCCATATTAGGGAGAGAAAAATGGTCTTTTATACTAGCCCTATTTAATGCGCAAAAATCAACACATAATCTGATTTGACCATTCGCTTTCCGAACAGGAACCAAATTAGAAACCCACTCAAAATATTTAACAGGGAAAATTATCCCAGCCTTCAAGAGTTTTTCCAACTCCTTTCGAATAGGTTCTTCCAGTGAAGGGTTAATGGGTCTTTATTTTTGCCTAACCGGTTTTATGCCCTCCTTGATAGGAATGACATGTTGTATAAGAGCAGGATCAAAACCACGAAGATCCTCATGAGACCAAGCAAAAACATCTTGAAATTCACTAAGCAACTCAATGAACTTCAATTTTTATTCATCAAAACATTGGGCACCTATCTTAACGTTCTTTGGACAGTCGGGTGTTCCAATGTTCAAGGAAATGGTTTCACCCACTTTCCTTTTCGACTCCTCTTCTTTATGTTTCTCTTTGTTGCCGACATCACTCAATGAAAATGAACTTTCTAGAGGAGTCAAACCCTCCATAATTTTGTTATCTTCCATGGATATAATTTCCTTAGGCTTATAGGGTTTATTTTGTATGAAAGCACAAATACTCTCATCACTAGGGAAGACCTGCCATGACTCTACATTGTCAAGTATATGAGGATGGTACAAAGATTGAAAGGTGCAATCAAGTCTTTATGGCAGAATTTTCCGAGTAGGAGAGGCTGCGAAAGCAGCTAACATGTCAGCCATTGAGTTCAATTCCCTTTTAACATGAATGATGTTGAAAGATAGCAAGTTCAAGATAAGTTCCCAAACAGTTTGGGTATAACGTTTCATTAACTTGTTGCTAGGATAATATATCTTACGTACAAGGTTTACAACAAGTTCGGAATCCCCAAAAACTGTAAGGCGACCACAACCTAAATTATAGGCATTTTCAATGCCTAGCAGTAATGCTTCAAATTCGGTGACGTTGTTTGTGCAAGCAAACTCTAACTTATAGGAAAAGTTGTGAATTTTACCCACATGAGAGTACAAGATAATACCAGCTTTGTTTCCTTCATTAGAGCATGAACCATCAAAGTGCATACGCCACATCCCATCCTCTATGTTGATTTGTTCCAAGGCAGTGTTGTCCTCATCTGCAAAGATGGAATATACTCCTAGGTCATCCTCGATATAATTTACATTAGGTTGTGGGATGCTTTCTATATAAGGTGAAATTATTCCCTCCCTTAGGACTATAATGTTTTTACCATTACAAGGATCGGATATGTGTGTCCCGTCGAGTGAGAGGTATCCACCCATCAAGGCTTGCCAATCTCTTCCTAAGATGATAGAGTAATTACTCACTGGCATGTCAATTACTTGAATATTAAAGGTTATCCTGATTTCAGAATGCGCGCACAAAACCAAGGTCACGTCCTTGATTTCACCTATGGTCGATTGTTGTAAACTATTATAAGAGAGCATGCTTCTGGAATTTTCATTTGTACAAGACAAGCCTAACTCTTCCATAATAATTTTTGACATTACACTTGGGCCCAAACCGCCATCAATGAGACAATAATGGGCTATTTTGTCCATAATCGTTACATAAATAAAATAAAACAGGGTTTTTTTTTACAGGGTATCTGAAATTATGTACACCTGCTTTATTTACAGTTGAATCCTCTTCGTCTACCTCTTCAAAGAGGTTGGCTACAATGGAATCTTTTCCTTCCATGAAAAATTTCAGATGCTTTTGTTGCTCAGGGACGACAACAATGTCCAGGAGGGTAGCATCAACTTTAATATTAGCCAATTGATTGAGAATGATGTATTTGGAAGAGGGAAGAGGAGAGGTAGTTCCTTGATTGTTGAGAATTTTAGAAACCTGTACAGTAGAAGTTGATTTAGATGAGCTTGGGCTAGAAAAAGTGCGAGGAGGATCATATTTACCTTTCGGAGACTGGGATTTATTCCTAGTATTTATGATCATAACATCCTCTGGTTCTGCAAAATATATAACATCAATAGTAGTTTCAGTCCTTTTACCAAAGATTTTATCTCTGACACTCTTCTTTACCTCACAAGTACTTTCCTCATGGTGTTCCTCGCAAAAGTTACACCAACTGCGAGGCATGATGGCGTTAGGTTGAAAATTGTTCTCGTTAGGATTCCTAAAGGGTGGTGAAGAAGATGATGATGCCCAAGGGATAAGTGAAGGGACATTTCCCTTCCGCTCATATGCTATAATTTGATTATTCATGTCTTGTACAAGCTGTAAGAGGGCGGACATGTTCGTTTGTTTAACTGAGTCTCCCTTGGGAAGATGTGTTCTTTCAAGTTGTTTTTCATACTCTAAACAAGTATGCAGAGCGGAACCAAGGTTTTCAAAGGATTTTTCCTCAATCCTACGATGATAGGGGGAAGGTAGAGCATTATAATAATGCATAAAAGTGGCTTGGTTCTGAGGGAGATTATGTTCGGTAATTTAGTTATACAATTTGGTGAAACGCAAGTTGAAAGATTTGATAGTCTCACCCTCTTTATAAGCAATGTTATTATACTCACGTAACTGCTCGACTGGGCTCTTAGACTGCCCATAGGTAGACTTGAACTAATAAACTAACTCCTCCCAAGTAGAAAGAATCTTGGGAGGAAGATCAAAGAAATCGGCCATTGCCTTCCCTTCAAGGGAATTAACAAATAAGCGCATACAAGTGTCATTGTCATTGGCTCCTATGTTGTGACATGCATTAGAAAATGCCACCAAGTGTTCATTCGTAGTAACTGTGTTATTCACTGAAAACCTAGGGAGACGCTCTTTGAATTTAGGAAGTGGACAAGTAGCAGGTGTTAGGTTAAGAGGAGAGGAAACATGCCACAGTGTAGTTGTAGGGTCTTCTTCAAACCAAAAGAGCCCATACTTTTTTATGACCTTCACGGAGTTTGTAGTAGATTGGATAGGGACTTGATGACTATATAAGCTACCAATCACTAAAGAGGCTAAAGGTTGAGATGAAGAAGCACCTCCAGTGCCACCAGAGCCACCACTAGATGCCATCTTGTGAATGATAGGAAAGGGAGAGAAAGATGAATTGGTTGAATCAGACAAATTTCTCCTTATAGTACTTTGTTGGACTGACAAAACAACGTTTCTCCTTCCTATTTCAACAATAGGATTGATCTCAGGTGATAAACCTC
The DNA here is from genome assembly GCA_009831015.1 of Picea engelmannii. Taxonomy (NCBI): domain Eukaryota; kingdom Viridiplantae; phylum Streptophyta; class Pinopsida; order Pinales; family Pinaceae; genus Picea; species Picea engelmannii. Next base: position 171,651 of record ML797658.1, read on the forward strand.
TTCTTCTCCTAGAGATGCGAAGGTTTACGGACATGAAAAGAAGATCAAAACTTTAGGAAAAAAAAAACTATGGTTAATTCCTAGGTTGTCTTTGCCTAGCTTCCCAACGTTCTCAGACACTTATATCTTGTTCAATCACTTCCCATGAGCGTTCAAGCTCAACCCGAGTATTAGCAGTCTCTGAGATGGTATTAAATAAGGTTAAAGCAATGCTGGTCTGATCTTTAAGACCGGGCTCAATATTGGGCTGCCTTGGAACAAGTACAGTCGTGAAGAAAAGAAACGGTCAAAGAATCAAATGTAGAAATATAAATATATTCAATGATAATCAAGCATACAATCAACCAGAGAGATATGGAAAATCTCCCCAGTATGGTCGCCAAATAAATGTTGAGGAAAATATATGAATTATCTTACTCAACCATTTTTTAATCTTTCTTGGCTAAGGCAAGATAGTCGGGAATATTACCCTATGTTTTATAGACTCAAAAATGTATTTCCCAATCCACAAGTATTAATTACAAGGGCTTAGGCTGGTTTTTTAAATGAAAAGATTGTTGCAAAATATATAATTTTTATATAATTTTCTAAACATACACAGATTGCAGAAAGTAAAGGTGGAGATCAAAAACAAAAATAACCAAGTCACAGATTAACACAAATGAGACAGAATAGCAATCGCTTTATTTCATTCCAAAAAATCAAAAGTATCTTTCTCTTTACAAAAATCCCTGTGAGGGCATGGACCAAGGTCAAACTTAGATATCCCCGATGAAAACCGTACAAAAGAACTCTGACAAGAAGTAAAAACTGAACTTTGAAATCTGGATAAACTTTCCACAGACTGTTGCCAACTTGACTCTGCACAATATCCTTTATCAGTCATGAAACTTAATCCATAAACAGACAAGTATACACAGACTATCAAAGATAGATCAACACCTTTGAAACAAACATCTGAATAATATGGTTCAACTTTGAACCTTGCTATCTACAATAGGACCATGTTCTCAAAAAGAGAATTAGGCCTTTAATGAATTGAAGAATGAATGAAAACTAGACTATCTCATGAAAAGAAATGAGAAAACCTTAGTATTTCTTTCTCCTTCTATTCTCCCCTTGTTCTTCCTTCTCATTTGGATTTTATGCATTCCAAATTAGTTGAAGTAGTTCAACTACCTCATTTAGTTAAGTTAATTAAACTTAACTAATTTTAGTTTAGGGGAAATAATAATAATAATAATAATAATAATAATTAAGGGTCTTTATTAAATAATAACTAAGTAGGTGGGACCCCTTGTGGCTCCCATAAATATTTTCACAATTTGAAATTTAAATATCATAAATATTTCAAATTGTATCCAAAACATGTAAATATTCACATTGTCCAAAAAAAATAGTTTGTTGTCCAAAACTTTTTGTAGTCCATTGTCTTCAACAAATCAACCATAACACATAAATCAAAAACCATATTTGCCACTTTGAAAGGCAATCCTTATTTTGTCACTATTGTCCCCTTTGGACTTCCTTGAATTAGCCTTAGGTTGGGTGGAACCTTGAGGCTTAATCTCACTAATAACATGGGAGCAATCGTCCCTTGAGTGCATACGAGAGGACAATGACTTTGTTGAGTCACTTGAAGGAGATGAGGGGGAAGCAATGGCTTTACCTTTGTCTTGCACATAGGGAGCCTCGGTTTTGAGTCGTTTGCTAGCATGAGAGGACCGTACATGTGAGTGTGCAAGGGCAATTTGAACATGTGTGTTTACAGGTGGAGAAGGAGGAGGCAATGACAAGTTGGGCCAACCACAATGGTGGGAGACTGTTGGATGAACAATCTCATGCCATCCATCATTCTCAGGAACTTTTGGTTGCATAGATACATGGGGAGGCACAGGGATATTTTGGGGCTGGAAGGGAGGCCTCTCTAGTCTAGGTTGAATTATCCCTTGTCCAATCCAATTGAAAAACCCAGCTTGAAAAAGGCGGTTCAATTCCTGAGGATTGACATCAAAATGAATGAGTATCTGGGCCTTCTAGGCCCTATGTTCCAATTACCTCTTCCCCTATTGTTTCTGCCATGACTTCCTATGCTGAAGAAACTCATAATGTATGCAGCAATTTATTAGAAACTAGCCCTTAACAGACCATACATGACATTCTCTTTCTATGAAACAAAGTTTGGCTTAGAAATTAACAGAAGACCCATGCAATTCAATCCATAAATTTTATTTAATAATTGCCAAATGAGCAGGGGGTGAAATAGGGTTCATGGGATATCTGGGGGGATTGTAATAAGCAAAAAAGTGATATCATGACAGGGAGTAAGAACACGGGTACTTCTCAACAATTCATCAAATAACTGATTGTGCAATCAATACCAAAATATATCAGTTGCCACCTATTTCTGTATCATCTTTTGCCACTATCATACAGAGTTTTAATTTTATTTTATTGAACAGGGCGTGAAAAATTGAATTTGGGATCGTGAGGGGGTTATAATGAGCGAAAAAAGTGAGAATATGAGAGGGAATAATACAGATATTGTTCATAAAAATGAATTAAATCAAAGAACAACCATAACTTTGTTCCAATCACAATCCAAAAAAATCCACTTTTAAGACCAAAACCATTTATTTGTCCCTTAATTGCAGACATAATGCTTGTTGTCTTCAATAAAAAAAACAATTCAACTTCCTAGAATTCTTCAATTATATCAATATGTGCATCCTATACAATAACCATGCAAATATCATTTCCAATTCCACAGTAACATCATAACCATTTGGGCCATAGTCTTGTATGTTCTAAGGCTTATATTTTCCTTTTAAAACAAACATAATATGCACAGCGATTCCAATTATCCATATCCATGTTCAATTCTTGAAATCAAATAATAATAGACCCGGTACTAACCACCAACAATCGACTTTCCAACATTGACTGACATAATCGACTGTCATCAAAACAATAATTGGGCCCGATTTAATCACACACAGGTCCTCAACAATATAATCGACACAAATCCTGATTCGATACTAGTATTTAACCAAAAACATGTAGCTCTGAGCCTGAGATCCGTGTGCATTAAACATGTACAGACTTCCCTTTAAAAGAAATGTTGAATAAAAGACAAAGCCATATCATGTGCGAGGAGAACATAACCAAATCATACACCCAAGTGTCTCCTTTAATCTTGACAGGACCAAGATCATGTTTGATAAACCAATCACACACATAGGTGCCTTTGAAGCTTAAATGGAATCATGAACATGCTAGGATTTAACACAATAATGAGTGGAAAAACCATAAATTGACCAAGTGGAAAGTTCTCGGGCTGTAGGTAACCTGTACCCTTTTCCATTTCAAAACAAATTTATCACAGAGAGGAAATACATAGACTCGATCAAGAGATGGTCTCTGAAGTCAGAGAGCTCGTGCTTTTTTCTTTTTTTTATAATTACCACAGTCATTTAATTGGTAAACCAAAATCTTGACAGAACCAAAAGGTGCCTGAGGAGAAATAGAAACAAGTTGGGCTCTATAGAACCAAGTCGGGTTCTTGAGAGTTTACTTAATCCTTGAAAACACAGAGAGCTCATAATCCTTTTACCTCCTAAAATAAGTTACCACCGAGAAGAAACCATAGGTAATCAAGTATATTCTTGGAATAATAGAGAGTAAATGCTCTTTTGAAATCACTGCATTCTTTTAACTTATAACCCCAAAATCTTGACAGAGCTAAAAAGTGCTTGAGTAGAAACAAAACCAATTCGAACTCAACAAACCAGGCACCCCCAGATGTCTTTTAACTTATTGCAGAGAGGAAACAAGGGTTGGTTTAAACAAGGAAGAATCCTCGAAGACATAGAGAGATTGTGTCTCTTCCAAACACCAAAGAGGTCTATAACCTTTGAAACAAATTTGTTAGTGAGGCTTACCAACATATCAGTCAGCCACTACAACAAAGATAAGAAGAGTGAACGCTTAAAACAATTGTGAAAAGAATTCCAGAGCACAACCCATGGCCACTCGATACATATACAAGCTTCCATTTAATATTCTGGGCAATACAAAGATTGGATTGGGGAATGCTTTCGACAATAGTGACAGTGAAGAACAAGCCATAACAAACAATAGCTCGGGGCTTGACCAAACAGAGCAAGAACAATAAAATTGTTGACGGTTGCATTGCAACCTGGAGAATGAATCACAACAATGACCAAGACGAAAAAGGGGTGACAACAACTAATACCCAGACTCGTGATAAAACCCCACGTGAATAAAAACTCAGATCTTGTTGCACCATTGTCATCATTTTTCACAGAGAAACAGAATACAAACCCAAGTTGATTGACATTTTATTTTAAACCAATAACTAATGCACATGCTTTTCAAAACAATAATACCCATTCCTTTCTTTTAAAACGCAAACATTCCACAATAACCACAGAGAACACCATGAACACAACATTGGCATCCAGTCGAGAACTCAAGAAAAACACAGAACTTATGCAATCCTGACCCAACAAATTGATTCATAATACAGAGGGACCATCATGGATGGAAAGCAAAGAAGCCATACCTGGAAAAATCGCTTCAAGGAAGAGTTGGTCTGTGTTTTCCCTTTCAAAACCTGAAATCGCGGAGCTTTCACAACCACTAGATCCAAATGCAACTATGGCTAGGGTGACGGGCTCGAGGGTGGTTTGGAGTAATGTGCAGTAAATGCACGTCGCTTCCTCACTTGGCCCTATTCATCAACGTACTAGCCAACCCATTCCATAACATCAACCATTAAATTCAAACACATATCCATTGCATAAATTCAATACCATATCCTTTGTATAGTGCACCACCCAAAACATATCACAACTTTAATAATAACCATATGTTAACATTACCATATGTGCTTCCCATGTAATTCTTTTAACCAAAACACATAGTATAACAGTTAAGTCCATCACTTCCCATTTGTCACTATTATATATACTTCAATGTTTATATATAATCTTTTTGCCATAGCCTTAGGACTTACATATTTTCTTGCTCTTTTTGTTTTGAGCTCCCATCTCATCCTTTAGCATAAATACATATATAATATTTTTAATCGATGTTAATGCATAACATAGCACCTGTAAAACAATATAATTCTTATATCCATAGCACTGCCCTGTATTGCGAGTAACCATCAACAACATTTAGCCATAATACATCAACCAACCATGTTGTCATAACGGATGAAACCAAGACTTGCATCATCAATTGTAGAAGACTGTGTAGACAATATCATAGCAACAACAAACATATAAGTGTAACACATCCATCATAGCACCTCTGGTCTACAAGGGGGTCCCACCTACTAGTTAATTATTATTATCATAAATAAATAATAGAGCTTAGCAATCATTTGTAGGCAGTATTCATCGTTGCGATTTTAATCGTCAACACCTACCTCCTCAATAGAGCCATCAATTGCACTAGGTATTTGGTATCTCTTGGCAATCAACCATTGATAGTCACCTCTTTTGTACAGATT
>ML797658.1:186123-200537 GCA_009831015.1 Picea engelmannii
AATTTGTGGAGACTTCATGATGGTAATCAAGGTAATTGTCCAAAAGAATATAGCATGAGGTAATGTATACTCTAGCGTAATGTCAAGGTCTCTATCCCTCTCAAAAATCTTGACAAATACTCCCTTTTTCATATAAAAAGAGGCCTAAATTATGAAGGAGATCAAATGGCTAAAGAGGGGATTGACCTAGGGAAAGGAGAACTAATGGTCAATGGAAGCGTTACGCATATCCCCATCCCCTAAAAGTTCCTAAAGTGGGTTTTCATCAAAGTGTAATGTTGGCGGTATGTCGTATTAAATGCACCATACCTCGCACAAATCAAAGGACATAGTGTCGAGCTCGAAACTCACTCCAAGGCATGTGGGTTAGCTCTTCCAAGCTTCAATGTGATGGTTCTATTGATTCATTCCAGGCATTTTTCATGGTGATAGTTGCTCCATCCAACTCCATATCATTGGCCCTTCCCTCCCATTCCTGGGCATTCTCTCGACCTCCAAGTTCCATAATTTCCTTTCAAAAGGTTTTTATTTCCATTTTCATCAATATTTGAGTCTGTTCAGGTTTTTTGATCTTGATTTTGGGGAGAGTTCTATTTCTATTCTACTTGGGGCCCATTCTATAAGTGGGGTTTACTTTGTATACAAGTGGAGGTTGGGTATTTTCATACACGGTGAATTCAAGACTTATGGGTTTCCTTTCAATTTTCTATGTTGTGAGTTTGTCGACCTTTCTCTTGGTTGTTTCCTCCTTCTTCACCAGTCACGGGTTGGTATAATTTTCACCAGAAACTCTAAAATTTGGGCCCTCACTTGTCCATTTGAAATTCCGTTTTTTTCTGCCTACTCAAGATTTTGAGTCCTTCCGATGTGAACCATTGGAGTTTAATCGGGCTTCACAAGTACCTTGCAGTTCCATTCACAGTCCTATGTAACCTTTAGGATTAAGGAGGAAATTTTCAATCAACCCGGAATTTCTTCTATGTAGAGGTTCTTTCATAGATAAGACTGTTCTAGTTCGCAAGGTCCATTCAACGTTCCTTCCTTACAAGTGGTGGTATTTCTTTTGGTCTATGTGGGGCTTCAACTCCAAGGATTTTAGTCGGTTTTTATTTTACAGTTCAGGGATTCCCCCTCTGATCATGGATCCTTCTTGGAGCGACATTGAGCGCATCATGTGTAGGCACAAATAAATGGTTAAAGGAAGCAGATTGAATTTCAACCAGGTTATAAGAAAGGTAAGCAATATTGAACAGTTGATTATGGCCCTCCTGCAACGTATTGAAACTTTGGAATAAGAAAGGCAGAGAACCAACACCCTTGAGCAAACTGTGGTGGCACTCCTTCAACACGTGGACACTTTGGAGCAAGAATGCCAGCAACTAAGATCCATGGTAATGCCCCAACAGTCCAATTCAGGTTCAAACAATCAACTTGCAACATAACCCGAGTCAGAGAATCATGAAGAGACATAGGGAGATCGAGAAGTGGTACCAATGGAAAACGAAGAAAATGTACCCAACAAAGGCGAACTCCATGAGACATCCGATAATGAATCAATTGTTTGAATTATGTATTTTAAATGTATGTTTTTGCTCGGTCAGTATGTCAAAGTATCTAACAACATGTTTGCTCGAATATATAAGGAGGTTGCTAGTCTTTTTTATATTAGGACAGTAGCAGAGGACTCAAACAATTTTGAGCCATTTTTTGTATTTGTTTTGATTGTTGTTTTTCCTTGGTGCAACTCCCTTTATATATAAAATATATTCATTTTCTTTAAAAAAAAGAAAAAGAAAAGAGGTGTGTGATGTTACATGCTAGGCCAATAGATATCCCTTTGAAACAACCATGATTTGCAACCTCTTTTATTAACCTACTCATATCTTCAACTATAAGAAGGAAATGGAGGGGGGATAGGGGACACCATTGCCTTAAACCTATACTTGCTCTGAAGAATAGGGATGCGGCTCCATTGATTGAGACTTCAAAGGACACTGAGGTAATGCAACTCATCACCGAAACACAAATTGATGGCATAAACCCAAATGAACAAGCATTAGTCTCAGGTAAAGCCAACTTACTCTTTCGTGATTTTTGGAAAGGTCCACTTTGATGACCATTGCTCTTTGACTTCTTACTTTGATCCAATGTAATATTTCGTGTGTTATCCCGACTGCCTCATGATTTTGTCTCCTCACTAAGCACCCAAACCACTCTTCAAAGATTTGTTTTGATAATACCCTTTTAAGTCTTGTAGAAATGACTTTTGAGATAATTTTGTAGATATAGTTGCATAAGGATATATGCTTGATTTTTTCAAAAGATGTCGAGTTATCCTCTATGGGAATTAGTGCTATAAAGGTAGTGTTGTAGGCTCTTAGCATTCAAATAGTAGTTCTAGTGACCCCCACCACCCTCCTTGGATCCTCTTCTATAAATTCATAGCACCCCAAAAAGAATTCCACCGGGAGGTCATTTGGCCTTGGACTTTTATCTGTTTGGAAGCTTTGTAGTGTTTGTTGTAATTCCTCTTTCTCGACTTCTCCCATCAACTCCAAATTGTCTCCGTGATTAAAAAAATTGGGGAATGAGTTGGAGAGACTATTTACCTCAACTATATTATGTTGAGAATCCTCCCTGAAAAGGTTTGAGAAGTAGTTGACTCCTTCTTCAACAATGTCCTTAACACTTGTTGCTCAATTGTTGTTCCCTTTGTCAAATTTCCAAAGAGAATTAATCTGTTTCCTTCGATTTGCATTATATGAAAGTACTTGGTATTTTCATCCCCTACTTGAAGCCGTATGGATTTACTATTAATCCTTCATTCTTTCTCTTTTTCCAAAAGTAAGTTTCTTTTTTTTTCTTCCAAATTCTTCATTTCCAAGTTTTGAGCCTCATTCAAAGACCCAAAAACTTCATTGTTATATAATGTCTCCAGCCCTTCTTCCAGGTCTTTGAGGAGCTTGTAATCTTTCTAGTTTTTGTCCTTAACCCATTGAGTTGCTACCTTCTTTGCCTCTTTCAGATTTCTTTGAAATATTATCAAAGTAGATTCCCTTGAGGGTGAATCATAAGGTTTCCAACAAGATTTTATCTTGTTTACAAACTCCTCCATCTTCAGCTACTATGGATTTAGTTTGAGGGGGTTGGCTAGTTTTTCTAGTGCCGAAGCTACTTCAAGTACAACTGGACAATAGTCATATTCTCTTCCCGGGGAAACCCACTTTTTGCCTAGGTAGCTTCATCTAGGAAGCCTTTAGAGATTAAAAACTAATCTAGCATCTTTGTAATTCTATCATCCCTGGTTCTTTCGTTTCTCCAAGTGGGAGACAACTTTGTTGGTTCTATGTCCAACAAGCCTCCTTCCTCCAACTTCCTAAAGAAGTATTTTGAAAGGAAGTCTTTTTAAGCCGCAAGACCCCAAATTTTAGATGCTCCCAAGTCAAAGTTTAGGTCTCCTTCTATCACCACTAGACCAATCTATATGCATTCTAATTTGGAAAACGTTTCCCAACACTCCACCTTGTTCGAGTACGACCCATAAACATTTAGAACACAGATTCCTTTCACCATATCCATGTAGAAAAGGGAAATCCCTAGACCTGACTTAAAATCCCAGGAGTTAGTTAGGGTGAAGGAACGCCTCTGCCAACCAATTATGTTCCCACCAGATCTCCCAATGGCATCAATATATTTGAAATCCCACCCACTCAAAGATTTGAAAAGTTCTTGAATTGTTTTTTCTCCACATGTCATGATTTCCTACAGTAGGATAATATATATATATATATATATTTTTTTAGTGGGCCATTTTCCCAGTAAGGGAGCCCCTGTAATCTTGGAGTCATTTATTTCCAGCTAATATATTTTATTCAGTGTCTTGTAGTTTAATTATAAGCAAGGAAAAACACATGGTGGTAATTTATCTAGGTGTTGGGAATTGAGATTTTAACACAAACACCTCCCCATGCCATAAAACAAGAGGAAGGCTTAGAATGCGAACCAAGACTAGAAGGATATCAACTCGTGTAGTTTTGGCATCGAAATCCACATGCGATTTTTTCAAGAATAATTTTTGAGAACCTGACTTCCATTTACTTTGCAAAATAGTGTTTGCCTCATCCCCCGATTTGAACACCCAACTCGCCACCCTTTTTCCAAAGTCATAATGCGAGGAGGGTAGCCAACTACATGTTCACAATTTACCTTGTTCCACTCCTTAAGACTATCCCCATTCATCTTTTTCCTAGGAAAACGACTGACAACGATCCTTTCTTCCAATTCCATCACATCATCGAGCCTGGTTTTGGCCCTTAAGTTTAGACTTACCAGCTCCCCCATTTTTTTGATACATTTCCATTTCTTGGGTCTCCTTTCACCTTCCATAGAAGGGTGCCCTTGACTCCCTACTTCAACTATAGCGGAGCTGCTCATGAGGGAAAGACACAAAGATTTCCTGATAAAACCTTCCTTTGGTTTCACTACAGACAAACCAAAACAATTGGAAAACGAAAATTCAAACTCCCCATTGAAAGCCAAATGTGTGTCCTCGATAACATTACCCTTGTTATGGAAAGTGAAATCTTTGCTCTCCTCCATCCAGTGGAATGACAGGTTTGGATTTGTTGTATCCTCTCCATTGTGTGTCGTAGGAGGTATGATCGAGGTAGCATTTTTAATGCCCTTGGGGTAACCAATTTCACCATCCTACGACCTCACTTCCAACTTGGATTCCACCTTGCTATTAGGATTGGATAGCCCTTGAGCCATCTCACCGAGGATCTTCATTGTGTCCTCCTCTAATGGGTGTACCCCCACCCTGTACCACCTTTTTGCACGCTCAATAAAACCAAATGTGTGTGCTAATGAGCTTGTCTAGATCAGTTGGCCCTCCAACTAGTCAGTTGTGTAATCCACGATATCCTCTCCCATTACTAGTTCTGTTGCCAACTCCTTTGCCACATCCTCCACCCTTTGGAACCTTCACATGTGGAAACCCTCTTCCATTACCCACCGTTAATCCCTTGGCTTTGTGTTTGGTTACACCCACAACCAAAGCGAGCTAATTGTTTATTTGGAGGGATTCCTCATCTTGACATTTGATGTCCTAAAAACGTCTTTAGATCTCAAGCTCGATGTCCAACCTTGATTTCACGATTATTGTCACCCAACAAATTCTGTAGAGGAGCCTCCACTATGTCCTAAATTGTGCTGCTATGGTTGGAAACCTTGAAAAAGCTAGAGGATTGTGGATACCCATAGATGGTTGGAAGGCGTTGAGCTTAACAATGAACAAAAAGGTTAAGGTTAGGGTTTGTAGCTTTCCTCATCTTGAGATAGATCAAAACCCGTTGACATGTTGACAAAAATATTTGCAATTTGCTGAAGATAGTTTTAGTTGTCCACCTACTCTCTATCGGTCCCAACCAAGTAATTCTTGGCCAAACGTAGGAAGGTGGTGCGATGGAGATAAGCAAAAAATTTACCAGATTAAGAACACAAATTGATACACGTTAATGGTTAGAAGGCACTGAGCTTAACAATGAAAAATAAGGTTAGGGTTAGGGTTTGCAGCTTTCCTCATTTCAAAATAGATCAAAACCTATCGACGAAAAGATTCACGATATGCTGAAGATTGCTATAGTTGTCCACCTATGCCTATCGATCCAAGGAGTGTTATTCTTGACTAGCTGCCTTACTTCATTGTCAAGCCAGAAGGGCATGCTAAGGGCTACTGTAGCAAGTAGGACCCAGGCTGCTATTGCTGCAGCATGGGGCATGTCGACTAGGTTACTAATATGGCCGCGACGCTCCAAATACAAATATAAATACAAAACAGTATCGACGATAAACCATATAAATCTATTTAACCTAAAGATATATTAAGTGTAGAGAAAAATAAAATACAAACCACAATAAAATCATTTAAAATAAAATTATTAAAAAAAAAAATCCTTTTAAATAGCAAACTTAAAATTTTGACATTAAGATAATTTAAATGTTGAAAATGAAAGATTGAGAAAGATCAAATGCCTTTAAATCCAAAACTCATTTTTTTATAATGTTTAAAGAATTATATTTAAAAAAATTAGCCATTCTTAATAAGTTTCCAATAATTTTTTTAATTTGAAAGTAACGCGACCGGACCTTAATGAGTATTTGACCAATTTCCTTTTCTGCTCTTTCGTATTTGGGAGATCTTATGGTTAGCTGATGAAATGATTCATCCTTACAAATGTTAAATACGATATTTATTTTTTATGACAGACGCCCATACATACAATACATGTTGATTAATGATTCTTTTATGACGATAAAGCCACAGGTCTCACTGGTAGCCATGAACGGACAAACGATGATAAGAATAATGGTAGAGCACAGGACCAGCATTTTCTTCTGAATTTCAGTGCCTTTTCCGACTTCTCAGAGACCAAATTTACTTAGCCACTCCAAATATACATTTGAATCCTGGAACGAGACATTGGCAGCCCCGAGAAAAGCTATTGGACTGGAGTGATTCTTGAATCGGAGTAAGGGGGGAGTTGTAATCGAGGATGAGTACGGCTCTCTCTACACACCCTCGTCCTCTTTCTCTTCTTCTGCTCAGTGATGCCGGGCCTTCCATTTCCAGGCGATGGATTCTTCCGCCGCCATTCCAAGCCCATTCATATACCAGCAGAAACCTCTTTGTACGTAAGTACAGCTGGAATCCCTTGAACAGAGAGGCCGCGAAAGCGAAGGTCGCGAGGTCGAGTCTACAGCAGTTTCCTGGCCCGGAGGATATGGATTCGTTTGCTGAGTTGGTATCCCCGGGCCTCACTGCGGTGCATGGAGCTGTGAGCAGGGTGGAAGGCTTGCTTTACACGATCGCCGATGCAGCTTCCGTCGCTACAAATGCGGCCACTGCCACTGAGACGACGGTTGAGAAGCAGGACGGAGGTTGGCTTGGAGGGCTCACGGATACACTTGAACTTATCCTAAAGGTACTTGAACTCCCTTTAATTCATTGAATTTTATTTTTCGGCTCCCGAATGTTCAATATAGAAAAGGCTTCTGGCTTTCAGGAGGGCAAATTCAAAGAACTTTGTTAAATAAATAATACTAACTTTTATCCAAGTCGGCGCCCATTTCACACAGGCTTTTGTCAAACAAAATTCTAACTAAAATAGACTCAAAACCTGGCCTTTTCCACCCGACAATCTTCTTGAAAAGGTTCACAGGGTGCTACTTGAATTTAATCTATAAGAAAGTATTCAAGATAACCTATTTGGAGATACAGGGTCTGTGCACGGCTGCCGACAGGACTTTTAAAACCGTAAACTGTATAGAAATGCTCAAAATGGTAGAATGACGAATGACATCAATGACCGACTTTCCCAATTTTACGTAGTGGCTGTCACTTGACTCGACCAGATTGGCAAAATAGGGTCACGTTCATGTACAGGTAAGTTGGTTTTCTTTTCTTAACAAGAAGGGAGAAAAAGAAGAGTATTAATTTGGAACATGAGGTGTAAGGATCAAGTGAGAGCCTTATCGTGGTGCAGCTAGCCAACCTTGTCAACACAGCAACATAGGGATATGCCGTTGTGGAGATAGCCTGTAACATTGCTAGATAACAACCAGAAGCTGAAGATGACTCACAAGGCATGACACTGAACTGCAAACGATGCTAGTACTGGAGCAAGGGAGGGTGCTATCACATCACCATGGGGACTTGCACCCTGAAGCCAATGCATTTTATTATATTTATCATGAATTCGTGTTCATTTTGAGAGACAATGGGCATTCTGCATGTGTACAGTAGTTCAGAGATACAAAAAAATACATGTTTTTCGTAGATAAACTGCCTATGCTATGCACCCAGACTATCATTCAGAAAACCAAAAAAACATCTTCATTACAAAAATTTTGGAGAAGAAACTGAAACAGTAAACTGAAGAGGACAGAAGACCAGTTGCCTTGAGAAATCTTTTGCCATTACAGGGGTCCTGCTGCTGTGTTACCAGTTGCTCTTCCTCGATGAGTGTGGGTGGCTGCGGCTCTAGACATCCTCTATTAGGGTCTCCAATCCGTTCAGGGCCTTTTGCCATGAATGATTGGTATCTAAGCATCTGACCATTATCAGCAGATGGCTCAGCAAGCTCAGAACCTTCTGCTCAAAACTAATCTGACTCCGAGCCTGAAGTTCATCTCTCTCCCTTGGAATGTTTTCCAATTGTCTCACAGAGTTGAGGATTCTCTCTTTTGAAGCTTAGCCATGGCAGTGTCTTTCAGGAGTGCTGGTGTTCGTTTCATGGTTGTTCCATGAACCATTCATACCATTTCTCTGGCTGTTCCATGAACCTTTCATTCCACTCCTGGGAATTGAGAGAATTTTCTGGTCCCATTGTTGCTTCTGAGTGAGAAGCCTCTGTGATCTGTGCTCTGGTACATGGGTAACCTCTTCCTCTATTTTCTGACTCTCCCTCCATTTCCAGTTGCCAAGAGAATGGAATGCAGAAGAAATAATTTGAAAAAGAAAGGTGGTGGGCTATAGCTTCACCCATGTTCATGAAGGGGAAGAGACATTCAATTTGCCTAGGTGTCAGGAAGGGGTGCCAGATCCACTCCACAGCCAATCTGCAGGAGAATGTCCCCTTAAGATCTGTACTCACGTGGGAAAATGTTTGGGAGAGGAGATGAATTATGAGGCATGAGTGGGGAGTAAGTGCTCAAAAGAAGACTCAAATTATGCGTTGGCATACGTTGTGGGGGTCGGGGCACCCCGAATCCTAGTGGAAACTTGAGAGGAATGTATCCAACAAAGTCTCCCAATTATCTTTTTATGTGAATTGGGGGGGGGGAGTCTTCAAACCACATGACGTGGTCGGTTTTGCTGGAAATGGCCTTGTTCACTCACTAGTCCATGAGCTGGTTAGCTGATCTCCTTATGTGGACAAACTTGTAGTCCTCAAAGTTCTCTAAAACTGACTCAATCCATATAGTTTGGATGATTGTTTCCCAAGAGGTGTTAATGCCAAGGAACTCAATGGTGATTCATACTTGTACCCGCTCCTACTAGGCTTGCGTTGCCTCTAGAGGCTCCATTGAAGTTAATCTTAATCCATCTATGTGGAGAGTGGGGGGCTCAATAGTCGGTGGCAAGGTTTAGCGTTGCTTGATTCCCTGTCATTTGTTAGGATATTTAGACACTTAGAAGTTAGTTAAGATCAACTGGTCTAATGTGTCTTTAGCTAAAAGTGTATTTCTTTAGTATGCATTTGTAGTTATGTAATCAGACAGTCATGATATGTTCTAGACATAGTGATCCAATGCCTCATATTCTTCTCGATCTTAACGACTATATTGATTCGTGGCTTAGCACTCGATTGATCCATGCTCTCTATTTAAAGAGCATTGAGGGTCATTTGTTGATGATCGATTGTGAGAAACTCTTACGTACAATTTTTTCGTTTGCATTAATATATTGCCTCAAGTGGCCACGTTGGCTGGGGTTGTGGACTATTTCCCTCTTAGAGGGTTTTAACCACGTCAAAACATTGGTGTTATGATCTTTGATCTAGTTGTGTGAGTGGTTGCTTAAGGTGTTTATCCTGTGTGGGAATACCTTGTTTTGTCAAACATGGTATCAGAGTTCGTTTGAAGACCCGCTCCCGTTATAGATTGAGATTCTGAACTTGTGTCACTGCATGCAACAAAAGATTTATGGGTTCTGCCATTTTTGTGTATTTATGGGCTGAATGGACTGTTCCATTTATCTGGAGCATTGCTTTTAGTTTGAAAGTGCTTTTCATTTCACTCAAAAAGGTTTTCGTTTTCCCAAGATATGACTTTTTTTGTTAGATCTGGAGGTATAAACTCTAAATAAGCTCTTTTTAATTTTTTTTTATGAGTTGATATTTCGGTTTTACTATTTTTATTTCCGGTTTGCTACTCTTTCTGTTTTGTGTATGCTCTTTGCCGTGTGCTTCGTGTGATCTCGACAAATAAAAAACAGAGCGGGAAGTGTTTTTTTTTTTCCTGTGTATGTGCTTTGCTCTGAGCTTTATGCAAGCTCAATAAATTAGAAACAGAGAGAAAACTTGCATTTTCTGGGTAAGCTAACTGAGATCTAACCCCATTATTGTTGAGTTACGGAAATTATTTTTTTCGAAATTTCGCTTGTTCTGGTGTGCGACCGTGTTGAAGTTTTTTGCAGGAAAAAACTTCGGTTTTTGGGGTAAGCATGCACTTCTAGCAAAGAGTGAAAAAAAGGCCCCCTTCCTCCTTTATCAAATTTGCTGTATATTTTGCATTAGCTCACTTGGTTGAAAGTTACTTTATTTAATAAGAGGTCTTGAGTTCAACGTTTTTTTTTTAAGTTACTTTTTGAAAAAGTTTATACAACCTCGACTTATCTCATAATTTTATTGTAAAATGCATCTCATTTAAATAAGTGAATCACTATAAAGTAACTTTAATATTCTTTTTTTAAGTCACTTTTTGTATGCAATTTTAATTTATAAAGTAACTTCATTGTTAAAGTGATCATCACTTCTTCTATAAAAGTAGGTCACTTCATAAGTAACTTATTTGTAGAAGTGAGCTTATAGGTAAAGTTAAAGAAGGAAGGGATTTTTGTTTTGCTCAACTACCTCATTGTGCATCTATCACCATGTGGGCCAACTTCTAGCCGTCACGTGGCACTTGGGTTACCATTTATGCCTTTTTTTAGGAGGGCATAACGTTCACATCCAAAATCTGTTTTCAGTGCCATTTTTTGAAACTACCTTTTTTTTTGAGAGGCTTTCCATCCAAACAATTAGTTTAAGCTTTTGAATCCATATCACCTGCATATTGTATTATGGTCACTCTAACTAATCTTTTGCTTACTAGTACCAACTTCTCATGGAAAATCCATATGGAGGATGTACTAAGAAGTAAAGGATTGTGTTGGATTACCTTCGGAAAAGAACAAGCCCCCATTGATGTTGAAAAGAAAGCTAAATGGGATAATAAAAATGATGAAGCACGTGAATTAATCAAAATGACCATCTCTTCTGATTAACAATTTCATATTCAAGGAATTGATGACCCAGATGAAGCTTGGGATAAGTTGAAGAAAATATTTGGTAAACACAACGTGATTCGAGCCCATCAACTTGAGAATCGGATAATTTTTTTAAGTCCTAATGATTTCCCTTGCATTGAAGATTATTTATCTAAGTTCAAAAC
Organism: Picea engelmannii; assembly: GCA_009831015.1. Lineage (NCBI taxonomy): Eukaryota > Viridiplantae > Streptophyta > Pinopsida > Pinales > Pinaceae > Picea > Picea engelmannii. Next base: position 197,338 of record ML797658.1, read on the forward strand.
ACTTGGACTTTTACTTAAAGAATGTGAAATAGACATGAAGGATTACTGATGTATATATGTTATTCTTGCTAAGCTTGGTACTGCATATTCTATGCTTGTATCTACTTTTTATGCCACTAGAGAAGTTCTAGGGGATTCATACATAGAAACATAACCCCCTCTAGTCTTTTTGCGATTCTCTGATTAGAGAGCAAGACAAGCTCTTGCATCTTGGAGTGATTAGCATTGTAGGTACATCCAACAAAGCCTTAGTTACCCAACATAAAGATAAAACCAAGCATACAAAGAAGCAACATCCTTGCAACAACAAGCAAAACAAGGGTCCAAAACCCTCTCAGCCAACTTCTACCCCCAATGGTGACAAAGGACCAAAATAAAAAAGTAAGAGGAGTGATAGGCATTGCAATTTTTGTGGGTGAGATGGTCATGTAGAATCTAAACATTTTAAAAATATGGAGGCCTTGGAAGCAACAATGAAGAAGCACAACAACAAACTTGATTCTTCTTCTTCTAACTCTTCTTCTCATGGACATGCACTATCCAACAAAGCCTTAGTGGCCCAACAAAAAGATAAAACCAAACATACAAGGAAGCAACATCCTTGCAACAACAAGCAAAACAAGGGTTCGAAGCCCTCTCAGCCAACTTCTACTCCTAATGGTGACAAAGGACCAAAATAAAAAAGTAAGAATACTGACAGGCATTGCAATTTTTGCGGGTGAGATGGTCATCTAGAATCTAAATGTTTTAAAAAGATGGAGGCCTTATAAGCAACAACGAAGAAGCACAACATCAATCTTGATTCTTCTTCTAACTCTTCTTCTCATGGACATGTAGTTTTTGCTTCTGGTTTCTCCTTCAATACAACATCTACTTCTTCTTCTGATGAGTGGCTTACTGATTTTGGAGCATCTTATCATATGGCTAAGGATAAAACCATTTTTTTTGCTCTCAATGAATGTAACACCAAACAAATATTTGTTGGTGATGATAGATCTTTTAGTGTTGCAAGGTCTGGAACAATTTAGGTAGATAATGGTCATTTCTATGATGTATTATCTGTTCCAAGTCTTTCCTGCAACCTTTTATCAGTATATTAGATCACTCATTCAGGTGAAGGAAAAACAATAGAGTTTTCACCTCATCAAGTTGCGATCAAGGATTTAAAAGATCCTAAGCATGTCCTAGCCACTGGAATTGTTCATAGTATTACCAGGTTGTATAAATTTGACAACTTTTGGTCATCATCGTTTCCATTCGTTTTTACTGCTCATAGTGATGACTTGAGCAAACTTTGGCATGAGTGGTTTGGTCATTTCTATGATGTATTATCTGTTCCAAGTCTTTCTTGCAACCTTTTATCAGTATATTAGATCACTCATTCAGGTGAAGGAAAAACAATAGAGTTTTCACCTCATCAAGTTGCGATCAAGGATTTAAAAGATCCTAAGCATGTCCTAGCCACTGGAATTGTTGATAGTATTACCAGGTTGTATAAATTTGACAACTTTTGGTCATCATCGTTTCCATTCGTTTTTACTGCTCATAGTGATGACTTGAGCAAACTTTGGCATGAGTGGTTTGGTCATCTAAACTATCACTTATTACAATAACTATGTAATCAAAATATGGTGATTGGTCTTCCTCTCGTTTCTTGTAGAGATGGTGTTTGTGCGGGTTGTGTTCTTGACAAATATCATCAGGACAATTTTGACAAATGTGCCTCTTGGCATGCCTTGCCCCCCTTGCAACTTGCTCATAATGATTTGTCTGGTCTACTTCCTTCTCCTTTCTCTAGGTTCAAGAGCTTTTTAACTTTCATTGATGACTTCTCTAGACGCACTTGGGTTTATTTCTTAAAACTTGATAGTGAAGTTTTTGACATGTTTTCGGCCTACAAGGCCCTTGTAGAAAAACAATTTGGACATCAACTATAAAAGGTTAAGAACATATAGTGGAGGCGAATATGTTAACAATAAATTCACAACTTACTGCACCCCACAGGGCATTCAAATGCAACATACTATTCCATATACACCACAACAAAATGGTGTTGCTGAGAGAAAGAATTGCACATTAAAGGAAATGACAAATTGTATGATTCAATCTAAGGGATTAAGTCTTCATTATTGGATGGAAGCCATTAGTTGTGCAAATTACATAGTAAATTATACTCCCACAAAGGCTTTAAAAAATATAACACCAGATGAAGCATGGACTAAAATTAAGCTAGATGTAAGCCACTTCCGTGTATTTGGTAGTGAAGCATGGGTTCACATTCCCGATAAGAAAAGGAAAGCATTACAACCTAAAAGTGAGAAGCGCATTTTTGTTGGATATTCTGAAGATGCCAAAGGTTATAGACTTTTTCAACCTCATTCTAATGAAATAATTATTAGAAGAGATGTTAAGTTTGATGAAAATCTCTTGGCCTACGAGCCTAATTCAATGTTTGTGCCATCTTTGGCTTGCGAGCTCTCTTTGACATTTGTGCCATCTTCTCTTCCCAACTTTTTTGTCAATGATCCTATTTTGATTTCTTCTTCAGATGATGACAGTGAGGATGAAAATCCACCTTCGCTTGCTCACCTTCCTCCAACATTAGATGGAAGTGTTGAAAGACATAAGGCTCGGTTAGTTGCCAAAGGATTCTCTGAAGTTGAAGGAATTGACTACAATGAAACCTTTGCCCCTGTAGCTAAAATGAATTCCATCCGCGTTGTTCTAACCCTTGCTGCCTCACATAGATGGGAGGTCCATCAGATGGATGTTAAATCCGCCTTCTTGCATGGTGATCTGTAAGAAGATATCTACACGGAACAACCTCCTGGCTAAGTTCAGAATGACTCTAGCCTTGTACGTCAACTTAAGAAATCTCCTTATGGTCTTGAGCAAGCTCCTCGGGCTTGGTATGCTAAAATGGATAGCTGTCTTCTTGACACTTGCTTTTTTAGATGTCATTCTGACCCCAATGTCTATACCAAGAAAGTAGGAAGCCATCTCATAATACTTGTTCGTTATGTTGATGACCTTATCCTCATTGGTAGTGACCCTAAATGTTGAGATTTGGGTACCAAGGAAAGTGGTCCCCTTGTGTTTGTGAGTCTCTAAACACAAAGGGGGAGAGTATTACCCTCATGCTATTACTTTATGTTCTAATTTCACATTGACTTTATTCACTTAAGTCATAAAGTGAAATT
>ML797658.1:219861-232471 GCA_009831015.1 Picea engelmannii
TTCCTTGAACTTCCCAAATACTTCATCTTTTGATTTCAAGAAATAAACCCAAGTCTTGCGAGAATAATCATCAATAAATGACACATAGTATACATACCCACTAAGAGAGGTTGATGGCATTGGGCCACATACATTTGAGTGGACGAGCTCAAAGATTCCTTCTGCTTTACTGTCGCTCTTTGGGAAAGGATTCTTTATGTTCTTTCCTTGTGCACATCCCTTGCACACACCTTCATGATCAACCTTGAATTTTGGTAGACCTGTAACTACCTTGCTTACATATGGTAAGGCTTTGTAGTTGATGTGAGCTAGTCTTCTATGCCAAATTTCACATGGACTCTAAGTGGAGTGAGTCAAGGTTGCATCTGAGTGACCTTTTAACTTATTCAGGCCACCTTCTTTTGTTTCAATAACAATTGCATCTTGTATCGTCTTCCTTTAGGCCACATAAGAACTTCACCATCTATGAATGCAACTGTGAAGCCTTTCTTATCTAAAGCTGAGATAGAAAGTAAGTTCTTTGTCAAACCTGGTACATATAGTACATCCTTCATCTTCATCGGGGTCCCTGAATCAAGTTTGTAGGTGGATTTTCCCACTCCTTTGATAGGGTATTGGTAATCATCTCTGAGTGTAACTTGCTAGGGAAAGTTCTTTTCTTTAAGGATAGAGAGAATGTCTCTCTGACCTGTCATGTGCTTGGAAGCACCACTGTCTATGAGCCAAGTATCCTCTCCAGGGAACACAGATCCTGAGAGGGCAGAAAATAAAACATAGTTTTCAATTTCTTCTTTAGTCATCTTCGTGGGTGGCTCATCATCTTCAACTGCATGGGCATGATGTCTCTTGTTATTTCTCTTTTGGCTAGACAATTCTTAGCAATATATCCCATCTTATCACAATGATAACATTGATAAGAGGAGAAATCCTTTTCTCTTCTTTGACCTTTCTGAAACTTCTGGAATATCCTTGGAGGGTGAGATTCTTTATGGAAATGGGTGAATCTCTTTGGGGAGTGAGATTCCTTATGGTTGTGGGTCTCCTTTTGGAAATGAGACCTTTTCCTTCCTCCTTTAGCATGAGAAGCTAGGGCTTGGTCTTCATCCCTTGATAGTACTGCTTCTCGGTTAGCTACTCTTGCTTCTTCTTGAACACATTCTTCCCAAAGACTGTCAAATTGGAGTTTCTCCTTTCTTGCATAGATAGTTTGGATGAAGGCATCCCAAGGTCTTGTGAGACCATTAAGAGCTATCATTATGAGTTCATTTTCATCTAGGTTGTCTCCAATTGCTTCTAGCTATTCCTTGAATTGAGAAATCCTAGAGAAGTAGTCATGAACTGTTTCTCCTTTCTGCATCTTTGTATTTTTGAGTTGGGTTCTCAAGTTCATCTTCCGGTTAATGTTCTTTCCTTCATACATTCTGGTTAGGGCATCAAACATCTTTTTTGGAGTGTTCTTAGAAGCCACTTGAGGGATCAAGTGATCTTTAATAGAGTCTGCAATGATTCTTTTGACCCTAACCATATCCTTCTTGTACTTTGCTTTAGCTGCATCTTCTTTGGGTTTCGGTACATTTTCATTTATGAATTTTGCAAGGTCATTCTCTTCAAGAATGAATGCAATCCTATACTTTCAGGTACAGAAGTCTTCCACACCTTCTAACTTGTCAACAAGCTTGGTGCTTGCAGACATCTTGACTTGGAGCTGGGAAACTGACCAAAAATTGAAAGTGCTCAAAAATTAAATCTGAACTTACCAGGAAGTGCGTTGGGCTGAGGCGAGTAGGCTGGTGCAGTCAGACTTCAAAAATTTCAAGTTTTACCCCCTGAAACTTGACCTGTGAAAATCTTGACTCGTACTTCTGGTACTAGTTCTGGTTTCCTGGTACCAATAGAAACTAGGTTTTCACTTTCCGGAGGCTCTGGCCACTGACAAGGTGTGCTCAAGCTGCCAATGAGTTCGCTAGGCTAGGGCACACTTCCCTAGATGTTTTTTAGGTTGAAATTCTCTTCCAATAACAAACCCTAATTTTCTTGTACGACAACAATGACGTTTTTGGTAACCCAGTGAAAGGTGCTCTATTCAGTCAAGCTCTGATTCCATGTTAAATTTAGAGCTGCTATTAATTTCTTTTTAATTTACTAGACAATAATAGCATAAGCAGGATCACTGAAAGAAACACAATCATAAGGTACACAACATTTTATCCTGGGAAACCCTCATGGGGGAGAAAACCCAACAAAAACTTCCTTAATATAGATTGCCAATACAATGCCAAGATAAAAGACCAAACACTAGAGAATATCCAAGACTGAACAATGCACCTCTCTCTTCTCCTTCTTCTAACTGCAACTTCCTTCATACTTGCTCACTAGATGAGTGACTTGAGTGAGTGAGTGAATGAGGCGCTAGCCTCTCTTATTTATACTAGCTAAGGAGCGCTAGGGTTGTGTCTTTTCATCAAGCAGGGCCGACTTCTCCAACTAGTGGCTAAAACCACTTTAATTATCCCTAGGGGCCGACTTCTCAATTAGCATCATTTAATTAGGGTTTGACCAATCCACAAAAGGGGATTTGGTCATACATAAGTCCCGACATGATCAATCCACAAAAGGGGATTGATCTATTTGATAATAACTCAATTATAATTAGAATATTCTTCGCAATTACAATATTTCAATAGTTTGAAGGGGATATATAATGTGTATTTCTCATGTGGCTTCTGTATAAGTGATGGCTTACTTTATATGTTTCTAAGGACTCTTGATCATTGTGATTGTTGGTCTTACTTGATTCTATGGCTTTGACTGATTTGGGTGAACTTGACATGGTCCCTTGGAGGACGTCCCCACTCTTTCAATCAGGATGTTGTGCATTTTATACAAGACATGGCATGTGTGATACAGAACGTTGGGTCACATGATGACTTGGCACATTCAGACATATCCTCTCACACCTCCTAGACCCTGGGGGCTTGGATGATGGACAAATGAGCTCTCATTTTGTAGATATGGTCATATTGGTTGACAGGTGGGAAATAAGCCCACATCCTGGGCAGTGCACCCTGGAGCTTATTAGACATTGGATGGAGGACGTTGCTCTGGGACATGATTGGACACCATTCAGAGGGGTGATTCACTCTCTTTCCACCTTGGAGGTTGTCCTTTTCACCTTGGACGTTGAGCACATTGGTGATGATGTCATGCACTAGGATACTTTGATGATGATGGGGCTTGGTTGCCATTGTGGCATCATCTGATGGTTTGGGTCCTTGATGTATGATATGACCCTAGATGATGAGGCATGATTTCCACCTTGCTTGCACTACTTGACGACGAAATGTGGCCTTTGGAGGCCTCCCACACCTTCTTGGAGCATGACGTCACCCACACGTGTGCCCTTGGAGGACATATTTTGGTGTATTAGCATGTTATTCTATTGTTTGAGGTTACTTGAGGGGTTTGCCTAGACCTATCTCACTTGTATCATGGAATTTTTGTATTTTGAGGGGCTTTGAGGGATTTTAGCGCTAGGGTTGCCTCATATAAAGAGGCTAGCGCTACCTCAACCCCAAATCATAACTCATCACTTGTGAATCATCATCACTAGTCTTGTTTCTTCTCTAATTCACTATGGAGTACTTGTACGCACTTTTGGAAGGATGATCTTTGTTGGATGCTTACTCTTGTTTTGATGGATGAATTTTGAGATAGGGTTTCCTCATGCATAACGCTTGATCTAGTAAGTGTTCTTCTTCAAGTTTTAATGCTTGTTTATGGTATATTATGGTGGATGCTCTATTAGATGGTTAATTGTTGCATGTTACCTTGTATGCTAGGTTCAATTTTGCTAGAAACCCTAGGAGGGATTAAGATTGTTTATCCCCCTTCCTATTTGTTGAAATTTTGTGTTAAGCAGTTAATTAGATTAATGTTCTTTTACTTTTAAACAATTAGCACAATAACTTCATATTAAGGATCACTGGAAGAATAACATCCACAACTTACACAAGATTTACCCTGGGAAAACCCTCTAGGGGAAAAACCCAACAAACTTCCTCAATATAGATTCAACAACCAAGAACAATGCCTCTCTCTCCAAGAGAGAACTAACAAAGCAGAAGATCCTTCTCAAACCCTTGACTAGGGAAGAGTAGCGCACCACATAACAAAGATATACCCAAGAGATAAACCAAGATCTTCCACAACGTCACCTCCTAGTTGCAGTAGCGTCTCCCTCTGAGACTTGCACACTTCCAATATATAATAATATTCTTTAGGGTTTTGTCTTGGTCAAATACAATAAGAATATCTTCTGAAACTACTCAAACTTCAACACTCCCTCTTAGCAAGGAAAGTATTCTTCTTGTCACGATCATCATCACTGCTTCTACGCTTCTGTCCACTTGGTCATTGCCTTGTTGTCAATCACAGATCTATATATCATAGGAAGTTCTGCACTTTTACTGGAGTAGTGTCCCAGCCTGTGTTGGAGTAGCATACCAACCTGCGCTGTGGTTAACATACCAGCCTGCGTTGGAGTAGCATACCAACCTGCGCTGGGGTAGCATATCAGCCTGCGTTGGAGTACAAACTTGCATTGGGGTAGCATACTAGCCTGCGTTGGAGTACCAACCTGCGCTGGGGTAGCATACCAGCCCGCGTTGGAGTACCAACCTGCGCTGGGGTAGCATACCGGTCAGCGTTGGAGTACCAACCTGCGCTGGGGTAGCTCCCACTACTGGGAATCTCATCACTTCCCTCTATTGGGGAACACATCTAACTACTGGAGAAAACAATCACTTCTCACTACTGGAGAAGTCTTTTTGGACCACTCCAAGCTTGTCTCTGAAATACTCAAACTTAACTCTGGACAAGGGCTTGGTCAATACATCTGCAACTTGTTCGTCGGTGGCAATATACTGGAGCTTTACTGCTCCCTTCTATACCATTTCCCGGATATAGTGGTACTTGATCTCGATATGCTTGGACCTATCATGACACATTGGGTTCTGTGACAACTTTATGCAACTTTGGTTGTCACAAAAGATATAGGTCTCCTCTAACTCGAGATCAAACAATCCTGCAATCAACTTCCGAAGCCACACTGCTTCGCCACAAGTCGACCATGCTGCCACATACTCTGCCTTTGTGGAACTAAGTGCTATACAAGTTTGCTGCCTACTGAGCCATGAGATCACAACTGATCCCAAACTGAAGCAACATTTGGATGTACTTTTCCGGTCTGTGACACTGCCTGCCCAATTTGAATCCATGTAGCCCTGTAGTCTTATCTTGCGATCCGAGATATATCTGAGTCCATAATCAATTGTACCCTTTAGGTACCTCATCACATGTTTTGTCGCATTCATGTGAACATGTCTAGGCTTAACCATGTATTGACTCAATGTGTTCACCGCAAAACATATATCTGGGCTCGTGTTCGTCAAGTACATCAACGAACCAATCATCTGCTTGTATATGGTGGCATCCACTGTCTTTGAAGTTGTAACACACAACAACTTCAAGTTAGCTACCATCGGTGTAGATATGGCCTTACAATCCAACATCCCAAACCTCTTCAGGATCTCCTCTGCATATTTTCCTTGGTTAAGGAAAGTCCCATCCGATCTCTGCCATATCTCCAGACCTAAGAAGTAATGCAACATGCCTAGGTCCTTCATCTCGAACTTTGCAACAAGTTTCCTCTTACTATCAACGATGAGCTTCTTGCCTCTTGTTAGGAACAGGTCATCTCCATACAATAATAGTAACACTGGTCTACCATCCACAACCTTGAAGTATAGGTTGGAATCTTCTTTACTCTTGGTAAGGCCCAAGCTCATCAGGAAACTGTCTGATCTAGCATATCATGTCCTGGGTGTTTGCTTAGGCCCATACAAATCTTTCTTCAATTTGCAGACATAAGACTCCTCATGTATCTTGTGGCTTCTCTATGTATACTTCTTCTGGTTACTGGAGCAAGTGTCTTGTCATAGTCTTCTCCCTCTTGCTGGGAGACTCCTCTTGACACAAATCAGGCTTTGTACATCTCTATGAATGGTCCTGGGGAGGATGCTCCTCCTTATTGGATTGTGAGGGAAGACTTCCTCTGAACTCTAGCTCCTTTTGAGCTGGTACTTGGTGGGGCCACCTGCCTCACCACTGGTGGAGCCCTCTGCTCCTCATTATATGGCTCGTCAATGCTATATGGCTTTGCATCCTGCAAAGTGTCACAAGACCATGCTAGTCTCTTCTTGGTTATTGCAATGATTTCGGGTAGGCCCTTCGGGCTCTACTAACTCTTCCTGATGATCTGAAGAGTGATCAACTGCACTAGAGGGATTTGTTCTATCATCTTTGGCGCCGTCTGCTCCTCATGATCAATCTCAATATGAGATGTTCTGTATCTTACAAAAGTAGCTTCTTCTTCTTCGGTACATGGATGTATACGGTCATGTATACAACTTGGGTAGTCTGCTCCATGTCTCATCTAACATGTTGCCTCCTGCAACCATCACTATATCTTCCCTCATAGTTATCACTTGTGACCTGCCTGGAACAAGAACAACAAGAGGAAAACAATAGACAAGAATAATACTTTTTATAATAAGAAGAAATAGCAAAAACAATCGTCACACTAGCTCCTTCAGAGCTATCACTTGTGACATGCCTGAAACAAGAGTCAAAGTAAGAAGTACAATAATATGAAAATGAGAACAACACTCTTCTAGTGTTGTGATCAATCATTCCTCCATGGTAACTTGGAGACAAAACAAGAAGTATCTTCTAGAGGAGTGTTAGTTATATCTAGTAAGCAGTTACAATAAGCATTTATATCAATAGTGCTCACATGCTACCGAGTATTCATTGTATCTAATAGTAATAGAGCTTTTAAGAGATTACTGTCACAACTATTTACTTGTAGTGTAGTATTTATCAAACTTGATATGTGTAAATTTAAGACTTATCAATTTAATCAATCAAGCTTGGAACCTGGAGTCTTGTCTTCAAGAATGAGTGTTGCTGCTTTTCTTCCGAGTCTCCTTCACTCAATATGACAAGTATTTTCTTCGACTTGTCCCCTATACTAAGATAATATGCTTTCTTGACAGAAATCTGAGTTAGAGAATATAATGCCGTGGAGGACACAACGGTTTCGTAATGAACAACTTCACTCTGAATCCATAATAAGATACATATAATAATAACTGATTGTAAATAATGATGATATTACAAGCATAGGGCCTGCCTATATATATATGCCCTTTATGATTTTTATGAAGAGTCACGACTTTTTAGTCATGACCTTTTATTACATTAATGTTTAATTTACTTTATTTATTTATTTTAATTTCTTTATATTATTTATTTATTGTAACATTGCCCTTCCCTTAAATTTTGCTTTGTCCTCAAAGCAATGGTAAGGAAGGATGTAACTGGCGAAAGTGCTCCGACTCCCATGCTACGTCTTCTTCCGGTAGATTTTTCCATTTAATTCGGTATTCCTTGATTACTCAAGAACGTAATCTCTTTTTCCGGGTGGCGATAATGGCTTCGGGCTCTAAAATAATTCTTCCTTCCTCATCCAACACAGGAAGTATAGTTTGCGCCTTTTGTTGCTGCCCCAAGACTCTCCTTAGACATGATACATGAAAAACGTTGTGGATACGACTTTTATCTGTTAAATCCAACTGGTAAGCTACGTGACTGATTTTTCTATTTATTTGATATGGTCCATAAAATTTTGGTGCCAATTTATTCTTCCCATGTTGTTTAAGGGATAACTGTTTGTAAGGTTGAAGTCTCACAAATACCCAGTCTCCTACTTAAATCTTTCTTTCTGTTTGGTTTTGGTCAGCTTGTTGCTTCATTCGATTCCTTGCAACTATTAAGTTTTCTTTGAGTAACTGAAGGATTTTTTGACTTTCGTCTAAATGGTCTTTTACTGACGCAACTTTTATGTGGCTAGTGCTCAACTCCTTCCACGATGGAGGTTCGTAATCATAAAGAGCTTGGAATGGTGTCATTTTAGCTGATGTGTGATAAGTGGAATTATACCACCACAAATAAGGTGCAACCATCAAAACCATTTATTTTGTTTGTCGGAGATAAAACAACGAAGATAGGTTTCTAAACATTTATTGACAACTTCTGTTTGACCATCTGTTTGAGGGTGGTAAGCTAAGCTCATATTGAGAGAGGTTCCGATCTGTTTGCAAAATTCTCTCCAAAAATTCCCTTTAAATTTGGTATCTCTATCGCTGACGATAACCTTAGGGAACCCATGTAGTTTGTAAATATTCTTACATAATATTTTAGCCGTTTGTTTTGCTGAATCTCTTTTCCTTACACCAATAAAGTGTGCATACTTGGTTAGTTTGTCTACTACTACTAATATTTTATCTTTTCCGTCGGGTATGGGTAGTCCTTCAATGAAATCCATTGAAATTTCTTTCCATTTTTGATTGGGAATGTGTAACGGGTGGAGTAACCCAGGGGTCGACACATTTTCATTTTTGTTCCTTTGACAGAGATCACATTCTGCTACATATTTTCGAATATCTGCCCTCATTCCTTTCCAAAAAAATGATCTTCGTGCATTATAGTATGTTTTGGAAAATCCTACGTGACCTACAGCTGGGCAATCATGAGATTCTTGAAAAACCTTGGCTTTAAATCTTGAGTTGGTATTTAAGTAGATTCTCCCTTTATACCATAAGATGCCGTTCTTCCATTCGAACTTAGGGTATTGATTTAAATTGTTGATTATAGAGCAACTCTTCGGGTTTTTTGCATACTCGGTTCAAATTTCATCCAACCATTCTGGAATGGCTATTGATATTGCAAAAACTTGTGTTTCTTCATCTTTTCATGATAGGGCATCAGTCACAACGTTGTCTTTTCCTCTTTTATGTAGAATTTCCATATCAAACGTGGCAATTTTCTCTATCCACTTTTGTTGTTCGGTTGACAATGTTTTTTGTTGTAACAAGTACTGGAGACTGTTATGATTTGTGCGTATCAAGAACTTACTTCTCAATAGATATTGGCGCCATTTTGTTAATGCATGCATGATGGCAAGCATTTCCTTGTTGTAAGTGGATTGCAAGCATTCTGTTTTATTTAATTTCCTGCTCTCAAAAGCTATTGAGTGCCCATCTTGCATCAATATTGCTCCAATTCCAAAACCTGACGCATCACACTCGATAATGAAAGGTTTGGAGAAGTCAGGTGTTGCTAATACCGGGGTTGTGGAGTGTTGCTAATACCGGGGTTGTGGACATAATGTTTTTTAAGTTTTCAAAACATTTTTGTGCTTACAAATTCCATTGGAAGGAGTTTTTCTTAAGGAGATTTGTTAGGGGGGCGGTTAAATGAGCTTAATTCTTGACAAATCTTCGATAGTATCCTGGCAATCCTAGAAATCCTCTTAACTTGGATACGTTTTTGGGTTTAGGCCATTCTGTGATTGCCCTGATTTTCTTAGGGTCTACCTTGACTCCTTTTTTGGATATGATGTGACCAAGGTACTCTACTTCCTCCTTGCCAAATGTACATTTTGACATTTTGGCATAGAATTGATTTTCCTCCAGAAGAGATAACACTTGTCCCAAATGCTTCATATGCTCCTCCCATGTTTTACTGTACACTAAGATATCATCAAAGAAAACTAAGACATGTTTTCGTAAGTATGGGTGAAATAATTCATTCATTGTAACTTGGAAGGTGGCGGGGGCATGAGTTAGCCCAAAAGGCATGTCCTTGAATTCGTAGTGTCCTTCGTGTGTCTGGAAGGCAGTCTTGGCTACATCTTCTAGTCTGACTCTAATCTGATAGTACCTAGATCTTAAATCAAGTTTTGAAAAATATCTTGCTCGATGAAGTTCATCCAACATTTCGTTAATAAATGGGATGGGAAATTTGTTTTTAATTGTTATTTTGTTTAGCCCTCGGTGATCTATGCATAATCTGAAAGATCCATCTTTCTTTCGAACTAGCACTACTGGAGTTGCATATGGACTTCTGCTTTTCGTGGTGACACCACATTTTAATAGGTCTTGGACTAATCTTTCTATCTATGTTTTGTGGTGATGAGGGTATTTGTATGGTCTAACCTTGATTGGGCTTGATCCTGGTTTAACTTCAATTATATGTTCAATTCTTCTTTGAGGCGGTAACTCCATGGGAAGGTCTTGAAATACCATCTTGTGTTTTTGAATTAGATCTTGGACGTCTGATGTTCTGGAGTCATCCTGTTCTGATTCTTGGATTTCTATGTTGTGGCATTGGATGAAGTATGCGGTTGCTCCTTTTCAGATCATTTTTTCCATTTGTTGTGACGACACAACCTATGTTTGTGGAGGTTGAAAACCATATAATTTATAACTTTGCCCTTGCCACTTGAATTGGATGAAATGTTCCTGGTGATTGACTGAGTATGTGCCCAAGTTTTGTAACCATTGGATTCCTAAAACCACATTTACTCCTCCCAGAGGGACAGAGTTTTGATTCCAAATTGAAATCTTGGATTTGGAGTTTCACCTTATGGCATTTTCCGACATTTCCAATTTTTTTGCCGTCTGTAACCATTACTTTCATGTCTGGGACTAGATATACAAATAATTTGAGTTTCCTTGCAATCTTGATATCGAGAAAATTGTGGGTACTTCCAATGTCGATTAGTACGATGACATTATCATTTTTGATATGTCCTTTTAATTTAAGAGTTTGTGGTTGGGTAATGCATGTGATGGCTGCGAGCGATATTCTTTGTGTGTTATCTTCTATGAGATTTGAAGTCTCATTTTGGAAATTTCCCATTTCTTCATTTATTGATTCCGCTGAGTCTGATTCGTTGTCTTTTTCTGCTTCACAAATGTACAATTTTTTTGAGTTATCTTCAATCTGGCACCTATGTCTGGGTTCCCATTTCTCTCCACATCATTTACATTTTCCTTCTTTTATCCTTTGGGACTCTAAATTTCTTCTTTTATCTTCACGTAGATTGGGTGGTATGTATTTCCTGTGGTCTGAGGGACACTCCTTGAGTAAACCTTGCTGAATCTTGATTGGACTTCTAGCTTTTCTTCTGCTGCTTTTGCCTTGCGTATCGCTATTTCTACCGTAGTAACCTCTTGTAATCTTAATTCGTCTTGGATATGTGGTTTGAGACCACCTATGTAAGACTGGAGTAATTGGTCATCAGATAGTCCAAATACTCGGGTGGCGAGAGCTTCCCATTGATGCGTAAATTCATCTATGCTGCCTTTTTGTTGTAATCTGATGAGTTTTGAAAAAAATTCTTTTTTTGAGATGCCTTGGAATCTTTTAAAAAAATCATTTTTGAAAGAATTCCAATTATATGACTGAATTCTTCCTTTCCACCATAGATACCAATTGTATGCAGTGCCTTCAAGGTACATGGATGCGTATTTGACCTTTTCTTCATCGGTTGTATTTGAATATCTTCTAAACACTTGAAAATAGATGCAGCTCAAGAAATAGACAAAAGAAAGGAAAGAACTTTAATTCAAGTAAAGCAATAATTTAAACAACCAAGCTTCGCCACTTGAATTTCAGACACAATCCCTAATTCTAGAGTTGGGATGTATGTAAAACCGAGGCCCTCAATGATTGTGTGTATAGTGATGGCATGGTCGAAGTTACACCATGCCATATTAAGAACCCACTGATATAAATCCAATATAGGCTTATGGGGGATAACTTAGGAAGAAGTAAAGGTGTGTATATTTTGTGAACGGAATATTTTTGGTAATTAGAAATTAGTCCTACTCAAGGGGATAAATATGATTTTGTTTTCAAAGCATTGAGTGCTCAACACTCTCCGGTTCTCTATTTTCAAATGGCACCATCTTCCTCGCCCTTTTTCATGATTGATTAAGACTTTTGATATTTCATCATTTCCAACTTCCAATCATGCCTTACCGTACTTATGCTGTTCAATCACCCCGTTTTGTCTCTATGCTTGTTTTGTGTTCCATATATATATATTACCTAGTCACATGCCACTTAACTTATTAAGTGACCATATTACATGCACATCTATTTCTCATGTTATAACATTGAGTAGTGGAAAATATTTTGGAGGAGTTATCATGGCTATTGAAGTAGTCATTGGGCACATTTAGATAGACCACCTTCTGTGTCATGAACTGAGGACCACATTTAATCAGAATTTGTTCTTTCAGATCTTTGGATAAATATTTTTTGAAACAGGCTCCAGAGGACATTATGTGATAGTATGATCTAACTTACCTCTGAGGATATGAACTTGTCCAGTTTGGCAGTAAGTTGTCGAAGAAAATTTTAAAGTACATTGGCATCTTAGGGAACTCTACCTAGAGTCAACTCTCCATGGAGATGAGATGGACAACTAGGAAGTCGAGTTCCTAGCATTGACAAACAACCAAATTATTTGTATGGAGCAAGGGCCCATTGGCAAAGATCTAGTTGACATATGAGGTAGCCTTGAAAATAAAGAAGGAGAGACCCTTTGACAGGTTTCAAGTGGTCTTAATTCTCCAACCATACATTTCCTAGCAATCATGTGCCCACTACCTGAGCACAGATTTTGGGGGGATTTTAC
>ML797659.1:0-35202 GCA_009831015.1 Picea engelmannii
ACAAGGGTAAGGATATCAAGCTCTAAAAGCCCTATCGAAGAGATCACCATGTCAACTACCGGATCCAAGTCATAAGAGACTGAGATTACAGTGAGAGGCTCATCTACATCAGTAGTTGAAGGCATGGGAGATAGTGCAACATAATTGACTTGTGGCAGGGGCGATATTGTTTGCATATACGAACCGTTTAGGGAGGTCATTGGGTTGATAATCAAATCAGGGCCAACAAAGGAGAGTTTATCAATAGTCACAACTCTTCCATCGTGAGGGAAAGATATCACACGAAAAAGAGTGGACATGATAGCTTTCATGGCTTGCCCAAGGATTAAATCAAAATCCAAGGGATTGTGGACTACCATGACATCAATAACGACATTTTTCCCTCCCAAAGTGACGAGCAACTGAGGAAGGACTCCTAAAGGGTGACAAGTTCTTCTATTAAAAGCTAACATATTCTGCGTAACTGGTGCAAGCTGAGGAGAACCCATAGCTTTCCAAGCAATGGAGGACAAAATACTAACAGTCGCACCTTTGTCTATCAGCGTCTGAGGAACGTCTCAACCACAAACTTGTATTGTAATATTGAAAGGAATCTGAGAGGGAAGACAAGGTCCAGTTAGTGCACCCCAATCAAAAAGGATGGCCTCATCACTTAGAGGGGGTTCCACGGAGAAGGAGGAATGCCCCCCAGCACAGTAGATTTTGTATCAATGAGAAAAATGTGGGCAGTATCAGGTTTACTCTCTAGCGAGAGAGTAGGATCAACCGATGATGGGATCAAATCGACCGCTTGGGTTTCATTCTCTAAGGGGAGAATGGGGTCGACGGGTGGAAACGGATCGACCACTTGGGTTTCACTCTCTAACGGGAGAGTGGGATCGACCGAGGAGGAGATTGGATCAATCACTTTGTCAACTGGTTCAACTAAGGACGTGACAAGATTGACTACCTGATCAACCGAACTGACCGACGAAGGGACCAAATTGATCATTCTATCAACTATAGGTGGGTTGAGAGTAAGGTTGTGGTAAGAAGTCGAAAGTTGAGGCTGGGAAACAGTCATATCTTCCAGTAATTTTGAGGCTTCGTCCATACGAGGGCAAAGGTGAGTTTGATGACTCGCTCTGCATAACCTACACGGGAACTTGACTCTACTTTTCTTCTTCCCAACGATATCTTGACTAGTTGACGAGAGGTCAGTAGCATGTTGTTCAGGGGCTGACGATATCGGTTCGCGAAGATGTGTAGAACATGCTTCTATAACCTTGGATAGACCAGGGCAATCCTTAAGAAGATGGCTACCCTTACAAAGCTTGCAAGGGTACTTGGACTTACGAGTTGTTTGGGTGATCTTGGCATCATCAACACTCCCAGCACGATTAACAGTAATGGGTGGTTTTCCAACATGTCCAGCACTGGTTCGAGGTTTGGACCCTTGCTTATTTTTATTCTTCTTCTTATCCACCAGGTTACTAGCTTTAGAGCTTTCACTCGATGAAGAAGATGAAATGGAAGCAGACCTTGCAAGTGAAGAAGGCGAAGAAGATATTACTGGCGAAGAAGTCAAAGGATCAAAATGTGGTTGATGTTCTTTGGTGGAAGTGCTTACAACGGAAGCACTTGCTGCATTCGAGATTACCGGAGTGGAAAACAACCATACCGGTAACCCAATTGTGAGACCTGAAAGGCTCAAAGTAGCGATGTAAGGAGGACAAACGCTTATGTAAGAAAGAAAAACAAAAGGTTCCCCCAAAGCATGGGTTGCTTCATTAGTCGTTCTGGGAACTGACCTCATTAAACACAGATACAACCTAGAGTCTGCTAGGGCAAATAAACAACACAATTTAAAAATCTAGGAAGCAAGCAAACAAACAAAAACCTTCTCACAATGAACACACGAGTTGGTAATGAAATCCAACGTCACGAAAACAATGTAAGAAGGGGATGAGATAGAGCGGGTGGAAAAGTTACATTGACGACCTACTTAACGGACTTACACCCTGGTGCAAGCTCCCACACATAACGTCCAAGGAGCTCGAGTGAGTTTGGCCAACGTCGATTCCAGGTATTGTGAAGACTTTCCCCTCCACAGTCACCTTGTGTAAATACCCTAAAGAAATAGGCTACTAAAGTTACCAATTATGACAATGATGCATGGGGAAGCAGTCGACAATCCGATATACGTGCAAGGGCAGGGTATCTAAGCCTGAAATATTTTCGAGAAGGTCCACACATGATATCTTCTCAAGTTATATCTTCTCAAGTGACCCCCAATAATACGTGCATTCACAACACTAGAACCAACAAAGCAGGGTGAGTAACTATGTCGGTCCTAATGCGACCTCATGATTGACCCTTGTGTTAGAAGGGCTTCCTAGGACAAAATGTAATAAGTGGATTTACCGCTCGCTAGAACAAGATTCTATGTTTGTTTACAGCTTTGGAAAGTTATCTTTCACACCTATTCCAAATCCCTACACCCTAAGCTAATGTAGTTTTGCTACCAAAAAGTATAAAAATGTCTAATCAATTTTTATAAGCGCTTTATTTTAAGGTTGTTGTTTACTCAAGAGGAAAATGGTGTGGACTAGATGATGTTTTGACCGACTCTAAACAATGCAAAGAAATGAGAATGCAAATATTTCACTTCGATGAAATCTATATTACAAGAAGGAGAAAACGTTTATCATTCCCAGATGCATAATGTCGCAAAATTTTATTAAACTCATAATATCAAAATCTTCAAGAAATTATCCAAAGAGACTCTACACCAACTCAAGACCAAAAATGCCAAAAACCATGCAATTTCACTACTTCAAATGCAAAGATGCCCCCAATCTAATGCAAAGCAAGAAATTAAAAAAAAAAATATTTCAAAGATAGCTAAAAGCAATAGCAAATCACTCTAAAAACAAAGCAACCCAAATCAATTTTCTCTTTTAACACGAACTATTCAATAAAATAAAAAGAAGTTCTTCCACTAAATAATTCTAAAGAAAAACAATGCTTTGTAATGGAAAGACGCTCAAAGGAAGAGATCAAATATTTCAAAAGCACACATGGTAAAACAAAGCAAAGAAGGCTAAAAGAATGTTCAAATACTAACAAACAGACTGTAGTCAAACCCAAAAATTCACCCCAAAACTATATCTAAGATCTGGGCAAAGAGAAAGATTGTCGCTCAAAAAAATTCTACAGGAATCGTCGCAGGCAGCAAAAGGACACAGTGCGACAATCAAGGATCGTCGCAGGCAATGATAAATACACAGTGCAACGTCGTCGCACTAGTTTCCACAGGTAAGGTGCGATGATGACTGAAAATAAGGGGAAAATGAATAGAGGACAGAGTTTCTCAAAGAACTTTCAGGACCAGGGAGTCAACATGAATCACCCAATGACTCGGAAAATGAAATTAACCAAAAGAAGGCAAGACAAAAGCAAAAAATGAAGCAAATGCCAAAAGAGGGCGTTCCCCAGTGGAGTCGTCAATTTTGTTATCGGACAAATCAATAAGTGTGGACACAAACTAATCTCCCTAACTTCAACAATAAGCTAGAACAAAACAGGGCAGAATACAAGTTTCTCCTTAGATTTCATTGTAATACAAACTAGTTCAGAGAGGGACAAATGGAATACCATTTAAACGATGTTTGATCCTCGCTAGTGTCGTCCTTGTTCAATATTTGGATTTGTGGGATGGTAAACATGTTAATAAGCACAAACCAACAAAGAGGGAGAACAATATATATATATATATATATATATATATATATATATATATATATTCCAATGAATTCTATGTATAAGATCAAGAAGTTATACAATAAAAGTAGAGACACCTTTGTAGAGAAGAAATGTATTACTGCATTATATTGAATGAAAGTGGAGAATACAACCCATGCCTTGATGTTGCAAGGTCCCTTCCAATGACCCTTTGCTTCAACACACACCTTTGCTCCAATGCTTTTGATGAAAAGCATTCACAACCTAACTTGGAAAGCTAAAGCAAAGCTATCACAAGTACAATCTTTAGCAGAATTCTTCATGCATAAGCAAGCCTAGCCTTTCCCATGAGAGATCCCTCTTTATATAGGGTGAAAGAGGGATGGATAAGGAGATAGGATGATCCCACTAATCAGAGAAGCGAGTAAGATCCAAACCGATCGGAGGCCACTTCATCTTCTAGAAGATTCCCTTCTAGAACTTTCGTGAATTTCACATTATCCTCTTGTTTGAAGATCGTCGCACCCTATGCATAGACAAAATGCGGCGACGTCGCAGTCCAATTTTGGTGCAACATGTGACGATCAAGCATCATCGCACCCCAAGCATTGAGAAGGGTGGGACGATCTCCTTTGATATGGTTTTTAAGGAAGGAAAGATGATCCACTTTTCTCATGGAGAAAGCCTCATTTAATATCTTCAGGAAACATGGAAGTGAGTTATGCACATATTGTCAATTGATCACAAGAGTGACCAAAATAATGTGTAACAGAGTGCAAAGGGGTTTTTCCTAAAAGAAGGGAAGGGAAAAATATTCTTGTCGTGAGGGTTTCTAGAAGAAGGTTTCCAATAGGAGGCAGCAAGTGAATATAGTAGCTAGCAATATCAAAGGATAGATCTTGGGCTAGGGTCTAGTCTATTGCAGAGAGGAACCAAATCTTTCTCTTGCAGGAAAGAGTAAGGGGAAGAAGAAGTTCAGTGATTGGGCCAACTCACAGGACAGGAAGCGCATCTAGCCATATGATGAAAATGAAGTCAATGTTCCTTAGTGTGTTAGAGACAGACTCAGACATGCATGTGGATAGTGGGCTCGACACCACGCATACAGTGAAGAGGATTGGAACCATGGATTTCCATCTAGAGTCAAGAGGTTCTTTGAAGGTGGCAGAGGTGTCGCATGTACCAAAGCTAAGGATCAACTTGCTCTTTGTATCAGCTCTGGCAGATAAGGGATATGCAATGATGTTCAAGAATGGATAGGTGCTCATATGGTTAGAGAGAACAGCCTTGGATGCAACAGTGAGGCTTGGCATCAGGAAGGTATGATGTACAAGTTGTTGGGAGGACCTATGTTGGGGTCCAATGGATTTTTGGATTCATATTATGTGTCGAAGAGTGGGAAAGTTTCATGGGAGAGAGAGTTAATATTGGGGATTCGGTCCTCTTCCAAGACTCTCAGAGGACTTATCAAGCATGAGTTGACACATATGGATGCTCAAGAGAGTGTGAAGTCTCTTAGGAGCATGTATTCAGTTCATAGATCAACAAAGGTAGTAGTACATGCTTCCAATGCAGTGGGAGAAGAGGTCTCTAGTTCAAAGGGAGGAGCTACGGCAACGAATGGGATGATGGATTTGGAGACAGATTCTGGTGGTGGTAACAGAAGTACCTCCCTCGCTAAGAGGGATTGTTAGATTTGGTAGCTTGGAGGTGCTTCTGCCTAGGCAGTGCCCAACATGCAGAAGTGACCAAGCACATTTCTCCCTAGTGACTTTATTTTATAAAGTGATTTTATAAAGTTGATCCTTTTATTTTATTTTAATGTGTAAAAGTGACTTTATGAGAAGTGGGTCACTTAAGTGACTTAAGTGATCTCAACAGAAGATTAAGTCGTGATTGTTGATCTCAAGGGAAAGTGAAGAGTCACTCAAGGGAGACCAAGGATTAGAGGAGTTACAAATTAGAAATGCATATAGGCAGCACTTGAGGGAGAGAGGGCGCACATTTTGAGGAGAGCTTGAGCAGGAAGGTGAAGAGTCACTTTTCTCAAGAGAGAGATTAAGCTCATGGAGAAGTGAGAGTAACAACAAGAGGAGGGTGCATTCTCCAAGGGAAAGAGGGAGGTCCGTACGAATAGAGGAGGGGCATAATTTTTAAGGAAGGAAAGGGTCCATACAGTTGAAGGAGGGAACGATTTCCAATAGAAGAAGAGGGTACGCTTTTCCAAAAATTGCAACATTAAATGTTGAGTTGACAGTAGTGAAAAGGGAAGTCGTACAACATTGTTTAGAGGTTGTACATCTACATAAAAGCACAAAAATCAAGGAAAGAGGATGGCACGATTCTCTTGGTGTTTTGTTGTATGAAATTAGTGCAAAACAATATTGTTAATATGCACAGATATCGAGATTTTATTTGTTGTTAAAGGGACTGTACATACTTGAAAATGAGGTATGATTTGTGTAGTTTTTAGCATGCAAATCAAAGAGGTATGTTGGCACATTTTTCAAGAATTTGTTGTAGTTGATTACTTGTTGTTGTAAACTCTGATATGAAACTTCTCTGAGCTCAATAAGAAGGAATCTCCTTGAACTGATTTTCCCAAGTTGGGTTTTTCCAGGGGCATTGCCCAAAAATTAATAGTGTCATAAGGAGTGATTTGTTTGTTGTTCATTATTACTTATGCTACTATTTTAGTTTCAAATCTCTGTCATTTAGTATTTCTTCTCATAAAGTACAATTTATTGTTGAGTTTATTGCTTTTTTGTTGAAGCTTTATAGGAGGTTGAAATTTGTTTATGACTTAGTGTATATCTGAGCTATAATTTCTAAAAATTAAAGGAAGCAAGTGAGCACCCTAACCATCCAAATGACTTTGTGATGAAAATCACAAGGGTAGTGAAAAAATTCATTAGTATATACCTCATGAAAAATGAGGGGTAGCACAACCTTAATAAGAAATTTGGAATTACAGACTTAGGACATTTGCATTATTTTATTGGCCTTCACATCTTGCAAACCCAGGAAGGAATTTCCCTTTCTTGATCTAAGTATGCATGTGACCTTCACCACTTCCACATGAAATATTGTAAACCGATCACATGTCCCTTCAATTTTGGAGTCAAACTTGTTTCTACTTGTACAACACCTAAAGTAGATTCCACTTTGTACCATCAATTAGGCAGAAACCTTTTGTATTTGACTCATACTCATCCTAATATTTCCTTTGTCGTTGGTCTTGTTGCCAATATATGAAAACACCCATGAGAACCATTATAAAGTAGCAAAGATGATACATCAGTATATCTGGAGTACAACTTAGTTTGGGATATAGTACATTTCAAGGCGGCTCCTTTGTTTGTTGGTTTCACTTATTTTGATTGGGCTAGTGACCCTAATGACCAGAAGTCTAGGTTTCAAACCTGTCACTTGAGCTTGTAAGAAGTAACGAGCCCTTGATCGTTCTTCAACATAAGTACAATGGCGAGCTACAGTTAGGGCAAGTCAAAAATACATTTAGCTTCAACAGATACTTTTAAAGTTTATATTCCAGCAACAACATCCAACCACACTTTGGTGTGATAATCAAAGTGTCATTCAACTTACCAAAGATCCAGTTCAACATCAACACAACAAACACATCAAGATACACATGCACTTCATCAAAAGGCATCTTTAAGATAACATTCTTGAAGTGATCTATTGGTGTACAAATGATCGAGTTGCAGACATTTTCACAATGTCTCTTACATAAGCGAAATTTTCCAAGCTTTGATCTATGTTAGGAGTTCGGGAAGTTTTCATTAAGAGGGGATAGCCTCTAATGCCTCCTTAAATTTCCTATTGTATCACCTTTGTAAATCCTTCAATCATATCCCAAGTTTTTCCTAAGAGGGGATGTTAAGATATTTAGACACTTCGGAGTTAGTTAAGTTCAACTTGGTATAATGTCTTTAGGTAAAGTGTGTTTCTTCAGTGTGATTTTGCAATTATCTAATCTAACATTCATAATTATGTTCTAGACATAAAGTGGTACATCGATTCATCTTCTCCTTGATACCAACGACGCTTGATACATGTCTTAGCACTTGATTGGTCCATGATATCTATTTAAAGAGCATAGAGGGTCATTTGTCGATTATCAATTGTGAGATATTCATATGTAAACTATTTTATTTTTTCCATTATTATATTGCCTCAAGTGGCCATGTTGGATGGGACCATGGACTATTTCCCTCTTTAAGAGTTTAAACCACGTAATGCACTAGTGTATTGATCTTTGATCTATTTATATGAGTGGTTGCACTAAGGTGTTCAACCTGTGTAAATATACCATGTTTATCAAAAATCAATGCAACTAGGATTTAAATTATGACTGCCCACTGCCTCCTCATTCGTATCTTGCTCAAATATGTTTTATGATGTGACGGATCCCTTGGGCCTTCAACGAAATCGTTCCTTGATCACGAATGCATCCAGGCCTGCTCCAAAATATTTCAAGGAAGCTTTTACATCAACCCTAACAAGATGTGTACTCCAAAACCCTCCTCAAGGGAAACACCACTTGCTAGAGGCAATCACCCCCCCCCAATTCTAGTTAACAACGATGAGCAAGGTTAGACTAATGCTTTTCTCCACCGTGACTAGATCTATCGGTTCAGGCAATAGTCTCTAGCCATGAATCACAGACCTCCACCAATAAATCTCCAACACTTGGAAATTGAAAATTCAAGAAGAAACATTCATCTATCCATGTCACTAAAGGATTTTTCATTATGGAGTTCCACTAAACTGTAGACAAGGATCACATCCTCAACGCAAGGTAATGATTTTAGGAGTGAGTCCACTTGTGCATGAAGTTGTGGCTCTCGAACTTTTATTCATTAAAGGACACCCTCTCCACCACTCCAATTTAGGTAAGCCTCCCTAACCTTCCTCTTCAATTTTGGTGCTTTGAGTCTCTGCAGAAGATAAGAAACACCATAGGTAAATTCCACTTACATTGCGAGGAAGAAAATAGGCATATCAATACCTATGCTAGCATTTGTGTCAATATGGAATTTTCCAAAGGTTTTCCAATTGTCCTTAATCAAATATTTTAACACTCATTGCATGAGAAATTTCTACAATTTTTTTGAAAAAAAAAAATGAGTTAAAATCAATCAAGGGAAGAGAAAATGTCAAAATTCATTTTAAGAACCAATTAAAGCTTGCCAAGTATCTAAATTCTGTTATTGAAAACAAAGTGTGGGTTGAAAATACATAATCAAAAAAACAAAAAAACAAAAACAATTGTGCACTTGATCAAACGACAGAGGATAGATGATGATCAACAATTGCAGTTCTTTATGGGTCTTTGAGTAGAAGGTTAATTCAATCCCAACGTCCTGTAACCAAAAAACACCCTCTTTCCATGTGTTATCTTTTTATTGGTTACAGGACTTTAAGTCATCATTTCAAAACCATTTTTAAAAGTCTCGTAAACCACTTATGGTTTTGCGCTTTAAACACTTGCCACCCTGTCATCAATTTGGGTAGTTACAAACATTTATTACGTGAGCGCATAAACAGTAATAAACGAATCAAGCAGTGACAACTGAAAAATAGAACATGAGGAATAAATGAATGTTGTTTTGTATTTGAATGTTGTTTTGTATCTGAATGTTGTTTTTGTATTTCCACAAAATATTTATCTTTAAAGGCATTTTTCTTTATAACATCAAAGAAAGGCATTTCTCAAAGAAGATATGTAGAAAGTTATCTGAAGACATCTTTGTTTCGAAATGTGGCTCCAAGGAAAAAGACATTAACTCCCCAAAAACCTGAAACAACAAAACTAGGCCATAAACACTTTGTAGACAAAGACCAAGATATTTTCGAAACCCAACTTTTTTGGAAAACTACTGAAGAAATTTGAAATTTAGCCTTTTCAAGATTCATTGATAATCTAGATGACATTACTGGTTGGGAATGTGGATTGGCACATGTTTTAGGTCAAACAACATTCCATTTTATTGAATTCATTCACGTGTGCTTAATCATATGACCCAATTCAGAGTGTTGTGAAATCCAAAAACAATCAATATATCTTAATTTTTGTTTAAAATTTTCCATATCCAAACTATTATTGGGAAGCTAATTTAGCTCATTGCAATTAGAACAAAAGGACAACTTTTTACTAAAATCGTTACAAACATGTGCAAATTTGACTATGATAAAGTTTCCATTAAGTTCTTATGTGTTCAAAAAATCAATCCGGGAAATCATAACAATGATATGTTTGATTATGGGATATGACTGTGATTTTTCAGTGGATGAAATTATTTTAGGGTTTATCCTTAAAATTACTTAGTTAACTACATTTATTTTTGTCAAGTTTTTATAAGACAACATCCATGAACAAATAGTTCAATTTCAATCATTAAAATGTTTTAGATATCGATCATGTATGATATATCTTATGTTATAGCACCAATCAACCCAATTTTAGCATTTGGTATTAAAGACAGTTGATCAACAGAAAAAATTATAGTTTGTTTTTTAATGGACTCGTGTAGTGAAGGATTGTGGCCAAAATATGGTTTCAAAACATTTATAGATAATTTTTTGGCCACAACCTATACCTTAATATGCAATGAGCATCCTCCTAGAATGTTTCCCGATGCAAAATCTTTCTTCAGTTTAATCCAAAATTGAAGTATGGAGATTAGTACATCTTTGAAGACAATACAGTTTTAAGAATTTATGGCTTAGAGTTGAAACCTTACAAATTACTATTTTTTCTCACTCCCAAGGTTTTTGCCTTAGAATGTATCAAACAGAGGCTAAAATCAAGTCATGTCCACTTTACCCCAAGAAATCAAAAAGCTTCTTTAATGTTGCCAGTGGAGGTTTTTTCTTTCATAGTAAAAACTAGAACAATGTTTGATATAGTTGAAAAAATGATGAAATCTTTTCATTTTGATGAGGACAAGTTTTGGCAACAAGATGCCAATTGATTTCTAACATGAGAATCATAGATAGCTATGCACCATATATTCATCATGCGATGCGGAAACAAAAAAGAATAGCAAACAAAGAATCATGGACTGAGTTCAAGAAAATTTGCAAGGATAGAGTCAACTTTCAACATAAAAGAAAAGTGTGAAGAAAAAGATAGTGAAGGGAAGTCTTGGATCAACCTCAGCCATTACAATTGAAGTTGATCAACGAAATAAAGGAATGGAATTTGTAATGAAACTCCAAAAAAATCAAAACTTCAAAGAAAGATATCAAAAAAGGATGATCAAATGGAGGAAGATGTGACAAAACCTTTCACCAAAAAGATGAGATTAGATTCAAATTTTGAATCTAAAGAACAATCCAACAAGAAGAAGCATGTGAGTAGTTTTGATAACTCAAGTTGCATCATCCAGTGACCCCAAACACAAAATCACAAGCAAAGTGATTTTAGGAGAATTTTCAAAAGAAGTCTTTGTATCAAAAGAAAAGATTGATATATTTACAAAGTTGGATTTAAATAAGATGGCCAACAAACCAAAGAAAAGAAAGCCTGCTTTCTCAAATCATCCATGAAATATATGCACAACCCAAGTTATTATCATCAATTGATTATGAAAAAGGTACTTTACATATGACAATTTTGCAACCTAAAGTAAATAAGCTTGAAAAGGATCTTAGATCTCATGAATATGAAACTACCATAGTGACTATTGAGTGTTTATGTATTTTATTAGGCAATTTCAATTAGTAAAAGTCTACTCTACCTACTCTCGAGTGGGCAATAGAAAATCCAAAAATATGGATCTTTTGCACCACCCCATCTACCATTATGTTAGGGGTGAGAGACTTTGCAACCCAACATCTAAAAAAAACTCTATTGTTACTTATCTTGATTCCAACTATATATGACACTATTATAAAATTAAATTACTTATTTTAAAAACTAAACCATTTTAAAATATTCCATTTATTAAAATATTTATTTAACTACATTTTATTATCAAATAATAATATATAATAAAACATAAACTTGGATAAAACTAATCCAAAATATTTATTTCTATTTTCATAATATTTCACAATGACTAAGTTAATAAATGACAACCATAAACATGAATGTAAAGCAAAGCAGAACAATATCCTATAAGTTCATTGTGTGGTGGTTGCTTAATATAATAGCATATAATGATTTATATTGTCATAATATTTCACAATGACTAAGTTAATAAATGACAACCATAAACATGAATGTAAAGCAAAGCAGAACATTAGAACATTATCCTATACGTTCATTGTGTTGTGATTGCTTAATATAATGATTTATATTGTAATTGTATTTTCGTAATATTTCACAATGGCTAAATTAATAAATGAAAACCATAAACATTAATGTAAAGCAAAGCAAAACATTATCCTATACACTCCAGTGTGTTGTGATTGTTTAATATAATAACATATAATAATTTATATTATCATTATATTTTTATAATATTTCACATGACTAAATTAATAAATGACAACCATAAACATGAATGTAAAGGAAAACGTTATACTATACGCTCATTGTGTTGTGGTTGCTTAATGTAATATAATAACATATAATGATTTATATTGTCATTATATTTGCCCAAGGCAAGTAATATTATAATTGGTTTTAAATTCGCTCTACCAACCTTCATTTAGAAGGAAGCAGACAAGAATGAATCTCTGCACTAACCATAATCAATCGCAAGTGAGATTCAAATCAAGTTGCATAGCCAAACCCAAAAGTTGACCAAGCAAAAACATTACTCATGGGGGCATAGAAGGCAATGTATCGGGCAGTGAGTAAGAGGTGATTTTCCCCTGCCCTTTCCTCTAAGGTGGGGTAGGTGCATGTCCCAGTAGCGGATCCATTATTCATTGGAAACCCCCGGTCCGTTGAYTGAGTAGAAGAAGCACCAATAGCTATAKTGGTTGATCATGTTGATTAAGCAATAGGTTAAGCAATCGATTCAGTTGGACTAGCAGCTTAGTGCAAGTTGTATTATAATTGGTTTTAAATTTATTGTTGTATTATAATTGGTTTTAATTTTATTGATTAGTTTTTAAATTTTTAAAAAAATTAAAGTTTATTAAAGTTGGATAAAATTTAAATATTTTGAAAAAATTAAAATATAAATTTTTGATTTTTGATTTGTAAATATATACAAATTGACAAATTTTATATAGTTTTAYATAAAATAAAATAATTATTAAAAATTATTTTAAAAATATAAAATAAAATAAAATCTTCATAGTTATAGAAATTAATTACCACCCATATCAGTACAGTACTTTGTTCATAACACATCAAAATATTTGTTCTCACGCATGGGAGAAATGACACTAAGCATCATAACACAATTTATTTCCCAATGTAGGAGAAATGACACTAATCACCATAATTCAAACTATAAGTAGCTTCTAATGTAAATCAGAGCTTGTCTTAATACAGAGGATACACCTACGGGGTAATTTGATGGAGCAGCACAGTCCAATGGCACACAGAGTGGAGCAGGAGGCCTGATCAGAGTCTCAAAAAATTCACAATATAGATGGACCTTCAACTATGGCTCGGGTACCAACACTAGGGTAGAATTATTGGACGCCTCGACCACACTACACTTGGCATCCAAATTAAACATCGAAGTCCTTCAAATTCGTGGGGATTCTAGAATTATTATTGAATGGTTGAACAATAAGGATAAGCTACAAGCCATCTCTCTTATGGCCTGGAAGGACTGAATCAAACTACTACAGACCACTTTCAGGAAGCTCAACTACAAACATATTTATCGTGAGCACAAGACAACATATCTTCTATCAAAGGCCACACTACAGAAAAAAGTTGACATAATCACTTACAACCATTGGATTGGTCATGAGGGCTTGCCATACATTCTAAAACTATACTAGGACCTATAGCATTAGCACTTCTGTGGACAATCCAGTGTGATCGAAGGATAATATCTTATGCTTCTGATTTTATTTTGAGTATGTGACAGCTAGTACTATGGACTATACTCTTTTTGCAAACTTTCGATATATAGCAGTGCCTATATCTATAGTTTCTACCTATGATCTTTCACCTTTTTGTTGGTTGAAAGACCATTGTAGGCAAAAGATATATTTGACAGTGGATTCTATTATTGGGATTGTAAATCATGTCATGAGAACATATTATATATTAATATAATTGAGAAACTTTTTTGTTGGAAAAAAAAAAAATTTCAATTTAGATCAACATTTGCATAGCAAAACTTAGTGTAAAAGTTCGGTATTAATTGGTATTAATAGCATTGATGTGTTGCCACATCTTTTCAAATCACTGAAAGCAATGTAGTTTGTCTTTAAAATTAATAATTATTTTTTGCTAAATTCAATTAAACAAAGGTTCACGAAAGCTATATAGCAGATTTAGTTGTAAGTGCATGTTGCTTGTTAAGAGAGTCACCCATGCTCTATTGCTTAATATGGAAGTGTGTTTTGCTTAATTAGTGGGTTAATTGAGTTTCAGATTTAATAATATTATAAAATTGCTGGAGTTTTCTGGAGATAAATTATGTATAAAATATTTAGAATTGAGAGTTTTATTTGTCTTTGAGTATCCACTCAAACATTGGAAGTTTCAATATTTTATACACACTTTATCTCAAAAAACTCAAGCAACATTATGACCAAGTATGAAAACCTACACATTTTCAATATAGTTCAATAATTTCAAGATAAAATGAACCAAAATAAAAATAGATAAAATGAAAACCAAAAAATAATGTATAATTAAAATAAAATATTTTTATTCTAATTAATCTACAAAATTCAAATTAAAGTAATCAAAAATTAAATTTATTCTTAAATAATCATATATCTAATCAAATTATATTAATTTTAATACATATTAAATTAATATGCATTAAAATTAATAAATTAATATGTATTAAAATTAATATGTTATTCCAAAAACATTATGGTGGGAAAGAATCTATCACTTTTGTGATACCAAAAAGGTTGAAGATGAAAAGCATTTTCTCCTAAAGTGCCTTAAATATACCCAAATTAGATCTCAATTTCAAAATATGTGTCACAATACCTACTTTCTAAA
Source organism: Picea engelmannii (assembly GCA_009831015.1). NCBI lineage: Eukaryota > Viridiplantae > Streptophyta > Pinopsida > Pinales > Pinaceae > Picea > Picea engelmannii. Next base: position 14,849 of record ML797659.1, read on the forward strand.
TCATCAAAACATTAGTGATTTTGAAATGTTTCTCTTAATGCTTTTCAAGCATATAAATAGCATTTTAAAAAAATCTAAGKAGTCGCTTACTTTTCTTAAAGTAGGATCTCATCGTAGTCGCTTACTTTTCTTGATCTTAATGGACGTTAACCATCATCATCATCGTAATTAAATTAATTTATTTACAAAAAAATTATTTGGATCTCATAAAAACATATAATCATAATAATACTAATAATTCTTGACATCTAATTATATATAATCATAATAATATTAATAAGTCTTGACATCTAATTATATATAATCATAATAATACTAATAATATATAATCATAATAATACTAATAAGTCTTGACATCTAATTATATATAATCATAATAATACTAATAAGTCTTGGCATCTACTTCTTTTTGACAAGATACTTGAAGGAATTCTTAATTATTTGAGAAAAAATACCTTAATTTAGTTTATAATCACTTTTATTGTCTATAAATAAATCATCACATTCATATTTAAGATAGATTTTTATTTGAAATTGTTAAATAATAACACATACATTTAAATAAAATATAAATAATCTAAATTATATTTTATTATATTTAAAAAATAATAATAATATATTTATGTTTTAATGTAAAAATTACAAATCAAATCTTTGTATGATATATAATTTAAAAGGGGTGGTAGGTGTTAGAGGAAGTCTCCATGATCTCGAAAGAAACAAGGTTGTCTACAGTGTTTGGGGTTTGGAGACGTCTCAAACAATCTCGTTGAAACTTACTCGTTGTGGCAAGGTCTCTTCGTCGCAAAGGAAAAAGGCATTAGAACTTTGATAGCAATAGGAGACTCTATGTTGATTATCAAAGCAATGATAAATCAAGTAACTCAAGGGGAAGGGGGAACAAACTGAGCTCACTCATTTCAAGAATCAAATAAAACCTCTCCCAATTCGAAAAGGTTTTGTTTTATCACACCAGCCTAGATCCACTTAACTCCAAATCTATCAAGCACCAAGAGGGATCAAGCCTCTCTAGATGCAAACCTTTAACCTTTCCTTAAGTTTTGCACTCTAAAAAATGTTTGCACCTCAAGAGATTTGATCCCTCTCGACGCTTGATACATTTGGAGTTAAATGGATCTAGGTTGGTTGTTACTCTCTCTCTCTCTCTCTCTCTCTCTCNATGGATCTAGGTTGGTTGTTATTCATTCTATATATATATATATATATATATTGTGTGTGTATGTGCTAATTAAAAATGGGGTTCGTAACCTTAGCCCCTTCTCATAACGCATTTAGTAGCACCTTTTTCAACAGGCATTTAATTACAATAAACAGTGGGAAGCGAAGTGGGAAGGACATGTGGCCTTCACAGTTCTCACACTGGGTTCAAATGGCTATGCTCTAGGCAATTTGTTGCATAAGAGTGAACCTTCATTTGATATATGAGATATTGCTGACAATGTGGCTTGCCTAGAATTCTCTAGTTCATTTGACCTGGAAATTGTGGAATGGGATATATGGGAGCAAGCTTGATCAAGAATTATTGGAATTTAAGGAAATCTGGTACAGGCTCAACACACCTTCTGATAGAACTGTGCATAAGTGATGCAGGAGCATCACTCACAGGTCAACCATGTGCCAGCCAGTCAGCCCACTCAGCGCATTCAAGGAAGAGAGGCACCAGCCCTCTCATATTTTGAATTTGAGTTAAGGGCATTTAATGGTTGTAAGGCTGAGATCTAGATCCGATCCGGACTAGACAGCCATTAATTGTAAATTCAATGTAATTGAATAGAGTAGGTAGCTTGGAGGGAAGAGCTCAAAGAGCCCCCTCATGTAAAAGATCTTTTGATCTTGTTTGAAGTAAGTAGAGGTAGCAAGAGAATAGAGGAGAGAGAGAGAAGGAGCCGAGACTCTGTCAAAGTCTGAGCTCAAGAACACCTTGTAAAGGAGGCATTTGATGTTAATACAAACCAGAGCAGTTTTTCTTGCATATTGTCTATGTTGTGTGAATGTCTATGTGTGTTCTATTTACGCTGTGAATGTATGTTGTAGATGTGCGTTTACAGGGACAGATAGGTTCTGCTATCTGTAGAGTTCTTTGATTTCAGGTTGGAGTTCTTTGAAGCTTCATGCCAAGAGGGCATGACAGAACACTGCAAGTTCTGATAACTAGTGCTTAGTGAGCACTTCCAATTCTGCGGAATTTGGACAAGGACATGCTAGGAGGGCACATAAACTGAAATCATTGACTCAGAGGAAGACCTCAAGGTTGTTGAATACCTTGGAGGTGAGACTGTTCAGAGGAGGACACAGGACGAAGATAGAACTACTGAGGGATCTATAGAGCTCTGCCAGGAGGGCATTGAGCACAGGCACAGAGTGTTGTAGAGGAACTATGTTGTGAGTTCATAGAGAACCAGAATCACTGAGGATTCTAGACACTCTGCCAGGAGGGCATTGAGTAGGTGCCAGAGCGCACAGAGAGAACTCTTTGAGTTCAAAGACAAAGAAGAGTCCAAGGAAGGATCTTCACAGGGTTGTTGAACACCCTGCAGACTCAGCAAGAAGTTGCTTAAGCAAGAGAGTGCCAGGAGGGCATCAGATTCTCCATCTGAAAGAGAAGGATAAAGGGTTAATCCCTTAGAGGTCGAAGCTATAGGAAAAGCTCAGAAGAGATAGCACCTTCATGCATGCAAAGACTCTACGAGGAGTGCAGAAGTCAAAGAATCCTTTGAGGATTTAAGGAGAGAAGCTCAGGAGAAGTAGTGCTTTCATGCACATAGCATAGCCGCAGAAGTCAAAGAGACCAAAGGACTCTTTGGAGAGTTTAGAATCCCAAAAGCTCAGGAGGGACAGCGTCCTTATAACGCAAGCAGGAGCCTAGGTTGTAGGCTTCACAGAGCTGAGACAAAGGCCGAGGCCTTTGAGATGTTGAAAATCTTCTAAGGCAGAAAGAAGAGCGCACAAGGGGGGAGCACAGCTACCGTCAGATCCCACACAGATCGTCAACAGTCGTTGGATCTGGGAGAAGGTGCATACGAGTTGAGCTCGCATATGAGCTGAGCAGAGGCTCATTGAAGCCCCGAAACAGCGAACACATTGGGATTTCGGAGATTCGGGATTCGGGATTCCGAGAATCTTGATGACAAGAGATCGGGAAACTTAGGGTGGAGAACCCCGACTTTGCATTTCGGAGATTTCAGCATATCGGGAATTCGGCTACCGGAAGGTGGAAGGAACAACATTTGTTGCGGAGGATTCGCGAAATCACGAACCCCGAAGTCCCGAAAAGGAGCACACATTTGAGGTTTTGAGAAAATCCCCGAAAGGACGTGAGTCGTTGGATGTGGGAGGATCATAGCCATTGATCCCCCTTTGATTTGGTATTTCAGGTACCGGGAAGTCCAAGGAGCAAGGACCGGGTAACCTTGTATCACGGGACCGCAGAGTCACGAAACCCCGAAAGGATCGTGACCGTCTGCTTGTAGCAGGACATGTGGCGAGCGATCAAGGCATCGAAAAAATCCCCGAAAGGGATGATTTCAGCATTTCAAGTACCAGGGATGTGAAAGGTAAGAGTTCGAAAACTCTTGACCCATAAAGTCCCGAAAGAGTCTGGGCCGTTGGATCAAGGGAGGCCTTGAGCCGTTGATCTTGTTCAGAGGAGAACCGAAGGCTTCGGGATTTCGGTACTTCGGTATATCGGCTACCGGAAGTATGAGAGGACAAGGCATTGTTGCGTTAGGAGTCGCGGAATTCCGAAACACGAATTCCGGAAAGCGTAGGAGTGTTGTCGGGTCACGAGGGCAAGAGCCAGATTTCGACATACTGGATATCGGGATTTCGGAAATCCTGAGGACATGAAGTTCGGGCTCTTAGGAACGGAGATCCTGAAAGGATCAGGGTCATTGGTTTGAGGGTGGATCACAGCCGTTGATCTCAACCAGGAGTGAAAGGACTATATCGGTATTTCGAATACCAAGAAATCTAGAGAGCAGGGATAGGAAGTGGAAACCTTGCATCGGGAAAGCCCGAAACGCGAAAGTTCGAAGTTGCTAAGGAATAGCACGGGACGCGGAGGACGGGTGTATTCATCGGCATTTCGAAGTTTGAAACTTCGGGAGTTTCGAGGATATGAGAACCAAGCATTTCGGCATCAGAAAACTCGAAATCGTGAGAGGAGAAAGACGGGAAATAGGCATTTCGGCATTTCGGAAATCGGCTTTTCGGGAGTCTTGAGGACATGAAGTCGAGCGCTTTGCGTCGGTGAACCCCGAAGAGGATTGCGGTCATATGAGGGGAGGTCATATGGACCAAAGACATGGCCCAGGGGGCTAATCGTCGTTGAGTGCTATTTCGACATTTCGGGGATCGAGGGATCGAAAAGGCAGAGGTTCTCAACATCAGGACTCAGGAAGTCCCAAAACCTGAAATTCCATTTCAAGAAAAGGTTGCGGTCGTGCTGAGGCCGTGTGCAGGTGAAAGTTCGCGCCTGTGGCATGCTTGTGCAGGTGGAGTTTCACGAAGGACCTGTGGATCAAAGATTGGAGATTCCAGCAAGGAATCAAAGGAGCGGCTTCGGCTCGAGGAGGTTTTTGAACGATCCTGCGTGAACCTCGACATGAGGGTTTGGGGGGTCGTGCGTCAATTGTGGTATCAGAGCCTGACTCTATTTGTATATTTCAAGCAGAGAGAGGAGGAAGGAAAAACTCTGGTACACATCAGTTTGGTATCAGAGGCAGCTTGCGGAGACAGGTAGAGGAAGGCAGAGTACTGGAACTCTGTGGTGATTGTTAGTAAGTGCGCAACAATCAATAGACAGTCAGGTGGACTGTAAGGAGAGGCTGGAAGCACTCTCAGTTGCAGAGTGACAGCAGCAGGTTTGCCAGGAGGGCAGACAGAAACAGGAAGATGGCTACTGAAGGCCATGCACGTGGTGGAAAGAAGATCCATCAGCAGTAGGAGAACGCTGCAAGGGATAAAGAACTTGTCGAGATCAGGGCAAGGATGGATAAGCTTGCATTGCGAATGCAGCAGAATGCTAAGTCGAGATGGGTATATGAATGGCCCATGAAGACGAAGGTAAAATGGCCAGTCAGGGAATTGGTGGTCAAAAGGCAGCAGAGGTTGTTAAAGGGATGGTTGAGGCATGCTGAAAACCTCAACAGACTAGAGGAGAAAATGGTTCAGGTGTGTGAACTAGAGGATGGGAGAAACCTCAATAGTGAGGATGACATGGGATCAGCTGAAGATCTCAAGGACTGCCAAGAGGGCAGAGCAGAAGTTCCCAATTGCCAAGAGAGCAATGAGATGAGATCACTGCGGGATCTCACGGACTGTCAAGAGGACAGTAGGGAAATTTCACGTTGCCAGGAGGGCAATAAGATGAGATCCAAGGATCTCTTAGACTACCAGAAGGGTAGAAGGGAAATCCCATATTGCCAGGAGGGCAAGGGAGAACAGATGAACTCGTAGTTGAGTTCATCTCAACAGATGCAGTTGATGGAGAAGGACGATCAGAGAAATCTTCTTATCATTGGAGGAATTGAAATATTCCTGCCACCTAGCTCAGTTGGGACTAAAACCTGTGTTGGAGATGCAGCAACAGCAAAAGGACAGCCAACAGAGACTGTCATGGGAAAAGAAGTGGAGCAACCACTGATGACTGCCCAAGCAGAAGAAGAAGAGGAACATTCCGAGGAATGGCTCAAAATTTTCAGCCAGGAAGCTAAAATGACTGCAGCACTGAAGCTTGCAGCAGAAAAAACAGAGGAGGAAGCAGACAGCATGGACTTTGTTGATCTGTACCAAGAATTTGAAACCCTGGAGAGAAGGGTAGAGGTGCAGAGCATGCACATCCCACAGATGAGGTTGGAAATTGATGGAGGAGATTTCCAGGCCGAGGAGCAACTGGAAGGAGCTGGACACATACTAGCGAGAGGAATGGCAGCAACAACATTGTCAGAGATGATGGTTGAACAGCAGATCAGTCAAGAGGGGACTGCAGAGGAGACTACAGCAGAGTGGACACTTAGTGCCACACAAGGAAAGATGACAGTCAAACTATCAGATGAAGAGGTTGAGCAGCAGCTCAGTAATGAGATTGCAGAAGAGAAACCTGCAACAAGGTGGCAAGTTAAGGCCACAAGAGATGGCATGGGAGATCATGGTGATCTGCCCATTTGCAGAAAGGATTTGCAACAGAGGAGACTGCATGAACAGAGCCAGCCATTGCAGCAGCTGGACGAGGTGATCGATGAGATCCAAAAACTGATGATCCGATCAGCAGAAGAGGTCAGCAAGGAGAAGTTGAGCAGAAGGGAGACTGCCAGAGCAGCAACAACAACCACAGCAAAGAGATGGAGTAGAGAGACAGCTCCAAAGAATTGTTTGGGATCCAGGAGGATTTCAACAGCCAGGATGGAGAGCTCATGAGCAGGAGCTCATGAATTTTGCAGCAGAGGAGTATGATGCAGGAGCATCGCTCCCAGGCCAGCCATGCGCCAGCCAGTCATCCCACTCAGCGCATTCAAGGAAGAGAGGCGCCAGCCCTCTCATATTTTGAATTTGAGTTAAGGGCATTTAATGGTTGTAAGGCTGAGATCTAGATCCGATCTGGACTAGATAACCATTAATTGTAAATTCAATGTAATTGAATAGAGTAGGTAGCTTGGAGGGAAGAGCTCGAAGAGCCCCTCATGTAAAAGATCTTTTGATCTTGTTTGAAGTAAGTAGAGGTAGCAAGAGAATAGAGGAGAGAGAGAGAAGGAGCCGAGACTCTGTCAAAGTCTGAGCTCAGGAACACCTTGTAAAGGAGGCATTTGATGTTAATACAAACCAGAGCAGTTTTTCCTGCATATTGTCTATGTTGTGTGAATGTCTATGTGTGTTCTATTTATGCTGTGAATGTATGTTGTAGATGTGCGTTTGCAGGGACAGATAGGTTCTGCTATCTGTAGAGTTCTTTGATTTCAGGTTGGAGTTCTTTGAGGCTTCATGCCAAGAGAGCATGACAGAACACTGTGGGTTCTGATAGCTAGTGCTTAGTGAGCACTTCCAATTCTGCGGAATTTGGACAAGGACATGCTAGGAGGGCACATAAACTGAAATCATTGACTCAGAGGAAGACCTCAAGGTTGTTGAATACCTTGGAGGTGAGACTGTGCAGAGGAGGACACAGGACGAAGATAGAACTATTGAGGGATCTATAGAGCTCTGCCAGGAAGGCATTGAGCACAGGCACAGAGTGTTGTAGAGGAACTCTGTTGTGAGTTCATAGAGAACCAGAATCACTGAGGATTCTGGACACTCTGCCAGGAGGGCATTGAGTAGGTGCCAGAGCGCACAGAGAGAACTCTTTGAGTTCAGAGACAGAGAAGAGTCCAAGGAAGGATCTTCACAGGGTTGTTGAACACCCTGCAGACTCAGCAAGAAGTTGCTTGAGCAAGAGAGTGCCAAGAGGGCATCAGATTCTCCATCTGAAAGAGAAGGAGAAAGGGTTAATCCCTTAGAGGTCGAAGCTACAGGAAAAGCTCAGAAGAGATAGCACCTTCGTGCGTGCAAAGACTCTGAGAGGAGTGCAGAAGTGAAAGAATCCTTTAAGGATTTAAGGAGAGAAGCTCAGGAGAAGTAGTGCTTTCATGCACAGAGCATAGCCACAGAAGTCAAAGAGACCAAGGGACTCTTTGGAGAGTTTAGAATCCCAAAAGCTTAGGAGGGACAACGTCCTTAAAATGCAAGCAGGAGCCTAGGTTGCAGGCTTCGCAGAGCCGAGACAAAGGTCGAGGCCTTTGAGATGTTGAAAATCTTCTAAGGTAGGAAGAAGAGCGCACAAGGGGGGAGCACAGCTACCGTCAGATCCCACACAGATCGTCGACAGTCGCTAGATCTGGGAGAAGGTGCGTACGAGTTAAGCTCGCATATGACCTGAGCAGAGGCTCATTGAAGCCCCGAAACAGTGAACACATTGGGATTTGGGAGATTCGGGATTCGGGATTCTCTGAATCTTGATGACAAGAGATCGAGACACTTAGGGTGGAGAACCCCAACGTTGCATTTCAGAGATTTCAGCATATCGAGAATTCGGCTACCGAAAGGTGGAAGGAACAACATTTGTTGCGGAGGATTCGCGAAATCACGAACCCCGAAGTCCCGAAAAGGAGCACACATTTGAGGTTTCGGGAAAATCCTATAAAGGACGTGAGCCGTTGGATGTGGGAGGATCACAGTCGTTGATCCCCCTTTGATTTGGTACTTCAGTATTTCGAGTACCGGGAAGTCCAAGGAGCAAGGACCAGGTAACCTTGTATCACGGGATCGCAGACTCATGAAACCCCTAAAGGATCGTGATCGTCCGTTTGTAGGAGGACACGTGGCGAGCGATCAAGGCATCGAAAAAATCCCCGAAAGGGATGATTTCGACATTCCGGGTACCGAGGATGTGAAAGGTAAGAGTTCGAAAAATCTTGACCCATAAAGTCCCGAAAGAGTCTAGGTTGTTGGATCAAGGGAGGCTTTGAACCATTGATCTTGTTCAGAGGAGGAGAACCGGAGGGTTCGGGATTTCGGTACTTCGGTATTTCGGCTACCGGAAGTACGAGAGGACAAGGCATTGTTGCGCTATGAGTCGCGGAATTCCGAAACACGAATTCCCGAAAGCATAGGAGTGTTGCCGTGTCACGAGGGCAAGAGCCAGATTTCGACATACCGGATATCGGATTTCGGAAATTCGGAGGACATGAAATCCGGGCTCTTAGGAACGGAGATCCCGAGAGGATCAGGGCCGTTGATTTGAGGGTGGATCACAGTCGTTGATCTCAGCCAGGAGTGAAAGGATTGTATCGGTATTTCGAATACCGGGAAGTCTAGAGAGCAGGGACAAGAAGTGGAAACCTTGCATCGGGAAAGCCCAAAACGCAAAAGTCCAAAGTTGTTGAGGAATAGCACGGAACGCGGAGGACAAGTGTATTCATCGGCATTTCGGAGTTCGGAACTTTGGGAATTCCGAGGATATGAGAACCAAGCATTTCGGCATCAGAAAACCCGAAATCGTGAAAGGAGGAGAAAGCCGGGAAATAGGCAATTCAGAAATAGACTTTTCGGGAGTCTTGAGGACAGGAAGTCGGGCGCTTTGCATCGATGAACCCCGAAGAGGACTGTGGTCATATGAGGGGAGGTCATATGGACCAAAGACATGGTCCAGGGGGCTAATCGTCGTTGAGTGTTATTTCGGCATTTCGGGGATCGGGGGATCGAGAAGGCAGAGGTTCTCGACATCAAGACTCAGGAAGGCTCGAAACCCGAAATTCCATTTCAGGAAAAGGTTGCGGTCGTGCTGAGGCTGTGTGCAAGTGAAAGTTCGTGCCTGTGGCATGCTTGTGCAGGTGGAGTTTCACGAAGGACCTGTGGATCAAAGATTGGAGATTCCAGCAGGGAATCAAAGGAGTCGCTTCAGCTCGAGGAGGTTTTTGAACGATCCTGCGTGGACCTCGACATGAGGGTTTGGGGGGTCGTGCGTCAATAGGTGTCCTTTGGTGGTGGCTTTGAGACATGTTGAGTCTTCAATGCAAGTAACTCCTTCCGCTCTAGCCAGGCAAACCCTGGTCTCTTGGTTCCTCTTCTCGATGCCTATTTATTTTGGTGTTTTTGGACCCAATTTGGCATAGTCAAAACATAGTTCTTTTGTTTCTTTTAGTTTTTCAAAAGGTTGGGGCTGGAAATTTTTGTCTTGGGTTTGTCCGGCTTGATATCTTCACCTTCAATTGCATTGTGAAAGGCATTTAGATACACTCATGGATAATCCAAATTTGAAAGAGATTCAAAGGATTCTCTATAAGCATGAAGAAATCACTCAAGCCAACAATAGTGCTCTAATGCACATTTCCCTGAAAATCATAGAATTAGAGCAAGCCAACATTACACAAACTGCCAACATAATGAATCTTCTCCTTCTCCAGAAACAACTGATAGATTCTTTGGAAGTTGAGTGTAACAAACTTCGTTCTCTAGTTCTTTCAGAATTTGGATTCTCTCTCACCTCTAATAACCACGGTTCCAAGAATTCATTGCAAGCAGAATTAAGGGAAGATGAAACCGTTCACCATAATCATGATTCCATGGAGGTTGAAGAATTAAACTCCTTTCTAGTATATCTACTATATACTCTCTGACGTGTGCTTTTATCAATCAATCATACTTATACTCTGTATCAAAATATACAAACAAAATATATGTACAAAGGTGCCTAAAACTAGTTCAGATGTATTTCAGATGTATATGATACATATGATGAGTACAATAATTACCATTTCCCATTTTAAGATATTTGTGCACAATAATATAATTTCGGTTTTTTTGTTTTGGATTTCTCAGGCTCTGTATTCATACTCTACTTTCTTAAAATTATAATTCTGAAATACATACAACTACTATGTGAAAACATCTTTAAGAAGCAAGTATAAGCAATAAGTAACTTTCCTGCTAATTTCACGTGTTCAGTATGTTTCTTATTACTAACAATGACTAAGTTAACAAATGAAAACTATCAACATGAATCTAAAGCACATCACAACATTGTTCTACTATACTGTCATTCCATTATGATAGAAATAGAGATATTTTAAAACTAACTGTTTATTTCTTAAAAGTCATGACTACTAACCTGTGTAAGAATCAACATTTATCGAATCAAAAGTGAATCTCCTCCGCTATACTGCCATTCCATTATGATAGAAATAGAGATATTTAGCTATACTGTCATTCCATTATGATAGAGCTATACTGTCATTCGATTATGATAGAAATAGAGATATTTAGCTATACTGTCATTCCATTAGGATAGAGCTATACTGTCATTCCATTATAATAGAAATAGAGATATTTAAAACTAACTGTTTATTTCTTAAAAGTCATGACTACTAACCTATGTAAGAATTAACATTTATCGAATCAAAAGTGAATCTCCTCCCCATATAATGAGTTTGTTCGTGGCAATGTGCATGCTTGTGAGTATAAATTTCTTGGAGAATGTTAACGAAGTTATGCCATCACGAAGATAATCTAAACTTCTCTTTCGCTTCCACATGCTTGGCAAATATTTATATGTAGATTAGATACTGAACAACTTAACATTTATACATGTATATAAGCTGCTTACTGCTCTCATTTTATTATATACATGCATACATAAATTCACAGTTTCTCCAGATTGAGAAGCCCATAACGCTAGCTTTATAGACACACAACTCATGCAACACAAACTGATTTGGAAAAAAACAACAAAAGATTCATTGAGGTTTTGCAAGGATTAATACTCGATGTTTTCCTATACGAGCTTCATGAACACGCCCAACATGACGGAGGACCTGCAGATTATAGTAGAACATCAGAAACATCATGTCATGTTTAACAGAAGTATTAAAAGCTTTTCAAACTGTCATTCACTTCTAAATGAAGATTACACAAACAGACATTCCTAGGAACAAGGAGAGGAGATATTGTCACTTACAGTCAATATTGATTTCCCTGTGTTATCAAGCTTTAACACGGGCCCTTTAAGATCTACCTCCAAAAAGAAAGGTTTGCCCTTAACTGGCTCTGAGGTTGAAATATCACGTAGCTCCTACTCACAAAGCATAATACACAGCTAATAATGAACACGACGGACTGCATTTAACTCGAATACTACAGTCTACCGATTATCAAAAAAAAAAAAATCTTACAAGTGCTTTTTCCAGCAGATCTTCTCCCAGCTGCAAGCACATGAATTCACAGGCAAAACATTAATAGAAAAAATAACTGTAAGTTGATGCAGACTTAGACATCACTTTTAAAGTTATTATGGTAAAACTAGAAGGAAGCCAGGATTCAATAGCAGAGAAGTCAAGAGAATGCAATATAATTTCAAAAGAAGCAAATGCAGCACAGACCTTCTTCCTGGGCGCCGCTATTAGATGTCCGTTAGTTTCTGCATATTGTGCCATCTCATCAATAGCAGCATTCACTTTATCAAGAGTGAGACGCCCTCTCATGTAGCTGTTCACATGATTTGTATGTCTGTTATATGATATTTCTGACCACTGACAACTATGTTTTAACTTTTATCATGTCACTGTCAACTCTCAGTCCTCAAATGAATTCAATAGTCACTTAAAGCAAGAGTAGCCTGCACCTCAAGGATTTGCTTTGATACATCATTACCTTGAAAGCGAGTCAAGTTCGTTATTTGTCAGGTACCAACGAGGAGGTGGACCACGGCCCTTCCTTTCCTGCCAACAAATCTCTGATAATAAGATACCACTAACAAAGATCAACATGATCAATAAGTACATGCAAAATTTCAAGTAGCAAAAGAACAGTAAGGAGACAATCTTTTGTATCATTTCAAGTGTAAGACACTCAAATACCACCCTGACTACATTGCCTTTGGATTTGTCTAATATTTATAGGCAGTAAAAGGATCATCAAAATTTGCCCAGATTATAGCAGGACAATAGTACCTAAAACTGAGCTTTACGATGCTAAGGGTGTTCTGTTCTCTGATTTTCAATTCGAATTCCAATCACATCTGGCTCAAATACTTTTGCAAGAGAGTCTTATCATAGACGGTGCAGCACTGCTCTTGCATATCGAGTTCAGTTTACAGGGAAGTCTATTGTAACAGACCTGTGACAGATCCCGTGGCAATGTTGAAAGTTTTTATTGAACAATAAAACAGATTCTGTGGGAGGACTTCTGTAGTGGAACATTATGACATTTCTATGGGATTAACTGTGTAATCAAAGTCATTCATCTATGAACCAACATCTCCCATGTCCGTCATTCACTAATGACCGATTTCTTGTGAGCTTGCGTATCCACTTAGAACTTGTTGCATCAGGTAATGTTCACATGGGTGAAGAAGTGGGATTGAAACCAGTCAAATGAATCACATAATGTCAATTGTCACTTCTGGGACTTGCACCTAGTAACTAGGACTTCCCTAAAGGTCACCCATCCCAATACCATAGTTTAAGTGTGCTTAAACCAGAGGAGTCTTGGAATAAGTGGCCTTCCCAAGAAGTCCCGGTTATAGGTTGCAAGTCCCAAAAGTGATGTTTGACATTGTGTGATTCATTCCACTAACTATGTTCCCAATTCTTCACCATTATGAGCATCATTTGAAGCAATGAGTGCAAAGTGGACTATTTAAGCTCATGATCAGTGAATGATGATCATGAGAGATGGGTCATAGATGAATGACTTTGAATATACAATTAATCCCGGAAAAATGATATTTTATAATGTTCCACTACAAAAGCTCACGCACATAAATAAAGGGAAGGGTCTCTGAATGAATAGTTCATGAAGCACACTTCTTGCTAAGGCTTTGCAAATGGGGTAGCAAGCTAAGTGGGCCTAACTATGGGGGCAATTCCGTGGTTAAGCGCACTTGAACCAAAGGAGACTTGGGATGTGTGACTTTCCCGGAAAGTCCTCATTATTGTATGCAAGTCACAAAAGTGACAATTGAGAATATCTGGTTCATTTCATTGGTTTCAATCGCCCTTCTTCACTCCTGTGAACATTCACTAATGCAATAAGTTCTAAGAGGACTATTCAAGCTCTTTGGTCTTTAGTGAATTGCATTTATGGGACATGGGTCATAAACTTTTAATATACATTTAATCCTTCAAAAATGATATTTTATAATGTTCCACGACGAAAGCCAACCCCCCCCCAACATACTCAAATGAAGAGAAGTCAAATATGAATGAATAGTTCATAAGGCACAATACTTGCTAAGGCTTTGCAAATGGGGTAGTAAGTTAAGTGGGCCTAACTATGGGGGAAACTCCATGGTTAAGAATGCTTGAGCCAGAGAAACCTTGGGATCGATGACCTTCCGAAAAGTCCTGGTTATTGGGTGCAAGTCCCAGAACTAACAACATAACTATTCATTTCACCAGTTTCAATCCCACTACACCCATGTAAGCAACACCTAGTGCAATGAGTGCTAAGTGGACGATTACAACTCATGAAAAATTGGTCATTAGTGATGACGTTCATGGGAGATGGGTTATAGATGAATGACCAATGATTTTGAATACGCAGTCAATCTCGAAAAATTGATATTTCATAAAGGAAATATTTTACCCCAAAGCTCAAGGACAAGTTTCACTTGAGTTTAGGTGAGATAAACCCTTCACTGTGCTAATCTTGATTCCTTACCTAAGTTAAACTCATATAAGACCAAGAACAACCCTCCACTCACACAAAACCACAACCTCCCAAGTAAGAGCTTCCCAAACCAAAGATTTGTTATGATTATCCTTACTTGAGATATGAGTAAGTAAGATGAGGACCAATCTTTTGCTCAAGTAAGGTTAAGATTGTCAAATGGTGGGAAAGATTCCCTAAATGATCTTGAAGCAGGGAGCACGATGAAATGGCCCTCATGAATGAGCATGCCTTGATCGGGAAGCTGAGAAATTTGACCTCAACTGAAAACCAATTAGTGGGTGAAGAAAAACTTGGAGCCAAAGTCTAAGAGTCTAAGTAATGGTGGATGCCATCTCTTAAGCAAAGTCTTTTTCTTAGCCGTCCTCAAAATTGTGAAAAGGAGAAAATCTTTGAGAATGGCCCATTGTTTATGGGAGAGACATCTAAAGCTTAGACTTTGATACCTTCGAGGAAACTTCCACAGAAATCCCATATTTTATATGTGAATGAGAAGACATTAAAAAACAAATTTCAATCGCTCAATATGGCTTTGAAGAAACAAATAAAAAGGGAATTGACAACTTGCACAAGAACAATATGTCAAGGTGAATTTTGAAAAAAGGCTTACCAAAGGCTATCTCCATTTTTTCATCATTCATTCGTGATAAAAGCATCTTTGATGTTGAGGAGCAAACAGGGACAACCTAGGACTTGAACCTAGGACCTCACAAGTGCACCTACATGTGCTCTACTGCTAAACCATCAACCCTTTAGATGTCAATTATTTTTCTAGTGTGGATTGACCTCCAACACCTCCCCTCAAGCCACACATCACTTAAGCTCACTTGGCTTGGTTCTACATGTGCTCTACTGCTAAGCCATCAACCCTTTAGATGTCAATTATTTTTCCAGTGTGGATTGACCTCCGACACCTCCCCTCAAGCCACACATCACTTAAGCTCACTTGGCTTGGTTTTAATACCATGTTTAGGAACAAACCTGGACCGACAAGGACTTGAACCTGGGACCTTGCAGGTGCTCTACCCTAGAAGAAAAACTCGGCATCGGCAAAAAATCGGCAAGGGTCCTGAAAACATCGCCTCGGAAAAAATTGGCGAAAAAATTAGAAAACCTCGGCAAACATTAAAAAATACATAATTTATTCATTTTTTCAATATATAAAGCAACAACAACATCATATAAACACATAGGCACATAAATATGGAGAAACAACTGATATATATGATATAGTGGATGCCAAATAAAAACCGATACATCAAAGTCATTACTGAAAGTCTAAAACCAATACAAAATGACATCAATGATCACATATATAAATGTATATGTCCCAAGACTAGCAACTAGCTATATGATATCAAACTATCAATGCCCTCTCCCCCTTTTACAAGAAACAATCAAGGGTTGTTTGCCAGGCCTTGAACCAGAGGTAGAATGTCCTAGTCGGGCATCAATGCTGGATGGAGGACTAGCTACTCCAATGTGTGTAGAAAGTGGTGTTCCACTTTCAACTAGCTCATCATGTGTAGAAAGTGGTGTGGATGAATTCACTACCATGCCTTTGCACACCTCAAATATACTTGATGGCCTCCACAAACCTCTTCCCTTGCTGCTCCAAACAAAATGAAAAATTCAATGAGCCAAAAAAAACCAAATCAGGTTTTTTATCCCGTGGCCTGGACAAACATGGCGATTTTTTCAAAAAAAAAAAATCAAAAAATCGCGATTTTTGGTTTTCAAAAAAACAGGGCAGCAAAAAAAACGCGATTTTGGCGATTTTTGCCGATTAATCGGCGACTTTTTCTACTAGGTGCTCTACCACTAAACCACAGGCCCTTCAGATCTTGAGTATTTTACCACCGTGGGGATTGAACTCCGACATTCAAAAGCTTGATTATGAGGGGGTGTCATTCAAGTCGCAAGTAATTCCAACATCCTTCCAAAAAGAACAAGAGTTTGGGCAGGATAACAGAGCCTTGAAAGCTACAAGCTCTTTTAAATCTTAAATTTGGAATACAAGGCAGGATCAAAAAACAGCAATATGTTTCAAATCCTTGAAATTAAAGAAGAGGAAATGAGCACACTAGACTTCAGACAGAACCTGTACCAAAAAAGAAGCAAGAAGAAGAGCAAGCCAAAGCATTTGTAAGACCCAAGTGATGTTGCAGTAAACCAGATTTCAAATTCTCCCATGAGGTAAAGGTTGTAATTCAGGGAAATCGATCTTATTTCACTTCAGTTTAGGTTCCAGAACCCATGAAGATGAACTACAAGGGGTAACTTAAGCTACGGAAGAAGAGTCCTTTTTTCAGGAATGGAATCTTAAAATTGTTTTGTGCCAGAAGGGAAAGGAAAACTCAAGTAGAGCAAAGGCAGCTTGAAATTGAAAAAGAAAGTTGTAATCAAGCAGACCTTAGAACAGATGCTCAGAAAAGGAACTGACAAGGTTTATAATGCTGGAAAAATAACAAATATTCTTTCCTAGAATCTCAGGGGTCTACTCTCCAATGTCAAAGTAAAAGCCCTAGAAAGGAAAACCAGAGAAATTGACCCAAGATATTATGATGATTCAAAAACGAGTACAGAGGACATCATGTTTTATGATGGATGGGAGTATGTTGGGAATGAATTCCCAACATAGGAAGTAATCCCCTCGGTAGGACAATCAAGAAGAATTGCCACCTTCAGGAAAGAATGGCTTAACTGTAAAAATTCCATTATTTCTGATTCTTGGATTAGATAAAAATGTGTAGAAAATAATCATGTTATCAATAGCCAAACATATATTGTCAAGACTCCTTTCAACAGAAAAGAAGCCCCAGAATGATTGGAAAATCACAGGGTAGTTAAATTTCCTGTTAATTTTACAGTCAGTAATCATTCATAATTGTTTCCAGCTGTGTGGGAAAAAAAGGCGGTGCTTGGAGAACTGACATAAGTAGGGAGAGTATGCTCAATGTTTATCGAGGAGAGTAACTTGATAGACATTAGACCTAAAGATGGCATGTTCACTTGGTGGGATGTTCACTTGGAGTAAGAGCAGGAAAGTTTTTAGCTTTGTTGCTAAAGACTTGACATATTCTTAATACGAGGACTCATTGTATAGAATCCCACCAATGTGTCCAATATTTTTCTTGGGCAAAGATCAGATCACTAACCCACTATTCTTGAGTTTTACGCTGCAGAAAAGAAGTCTGGCTCCCACCAAATTTAATCTGGCTTTACTAGAAAAATTATGTCAGAAAATCAAAGTATGGTGGAAAGAGGAGGTAGAGGGGGGTTATGGTGGAAAGAGGAGGTAGAGGGGGGTTCCTGTCATTACAGGTCTGAAAGGAAACTTCTTGGGATCAAAACGAACCTAAAATTTGGGTCAAATGTTTTGGTAGCCAGCCAACTTTTGTTGTTAACTACCCAAATGATCTAAAGCCTTATTACATGAATAATATTTCTAATGAGACAGAACGTGATCAGCACAGACCACTTAAAGAAATAGACCCAGTTAACCTAAGGATATTTATGAAAATATGATGAGAAGGGATGTCAGATAATGTTCTTGTGGACAAAGAGATAAATTTGACCAACTGGAAGGCCAATTGTAATAGGGAGGAAGAAGAATGGAAAACACAATATAGGTTGCCCTAGCTAAAATCAGGGGATAGAAATACTATGCACTGCTACATATCTATGGTCACAAGAAGGCAACTAACAATATTAGCAAACTGAAAGATGAAAAATGGAAATTGACTGGAAGGTAACAGAGATATAAAAATTCAGTTGTGTACTACCTTTTAGGCTTATGGAAAAGGACTAGCCAAGGGTAGGTAGGGATTGTTCAGACCTTTTAGTTAGGCTTTTACAGAGAATTCTCAACTCAATTACTCCTGATATAAATTTCAATCCTCTGAAGCAAGTAACCATAGATAAATTTTACTCAACAGTCTTCCGAATGCCAAAAGATAAAGCTCCAGGCCCGAACAGTTTTCAACAAATTTCTTTAAGGAGATTGGGATATAAACATGGTCATTGAAATGCAGTCATTGGATCAAAAAGAGAAGGTAAGGCGGCTCGAGCTCTAAACACATACTTCATAGCTTTAATCCCAAAGGAAAAGAATCTGTCCTCTTAGACAAAAATAGGCCAATTTCATTACACAATTTAGGTTACAAATCATCTCTGAGTTCACTTCGCTGCTAAGTGGCTAAAGGATCATCTTCCCCATCAAATTGCTAAGTAGCAAGGGAGCTTCTCTCTAGGAAGGCAGCTTCTTTATAAGGAAATTCTAGCACAGAAGCCACTTCTTCGAGCCAAGAAAAATAAAAGCAAAGCATGATGTTTATATAGATATATAGATATATATGCATGCTGCATTTCATACTGGATTGGGACTTTCTCATACAAATTTTGTAAATGTTTGGAATTGTTGGCAGTTGGACGATGGGTGCATGTGTGAAAGGTGGCTCATAGTTTTCAGTTCTTATTGATGAGTTTCAGTTCTTATGCAGGACCATAATACTTCCTGAAAACCTCTAAAGTCTTGAGACAAGGCCATCCCCTCTCCCAAAGTTTTGTATATCCCCATGGCAGAATCTCCT
This sequence comes from Picea engelmannii, assembly GCA_009831015.1. Lineage (NCBI taxonomy): Eukaryota > Viridiplantae > Streptophyta > Pinopsida > Pinales > Pinaceae > Picea > Picea engelmannii. Next base: position 33,661 of record ML797659.1, read on the forward strand.
TAGATGGAATTCTTATGAGGAAACAAGTAGTCTATATCACGGGTAAAATTGTGTCAAGATAGATTTTTGAATCATACACAGTTTGCAAATAATACCATGTTAACAAAGGAGCTTCAAAAAAGGAGGCTGAAGAGAACACCTTATTCTTTTTTCAAAGCCTTGGAAGGTAAGATGAACAAAAAATTGATTGTCAGTTTATGAAGTCAACCAGAATAACAGAATTCACCTCAGGCTCTACCAAATTTTAGGTTTTCAAAAAGGTAAATCAGAGCATTCGCTTCAAAATTTTAAGCATTTGGGCTTACCCATTTCAGAGAAAAAAAAATCAAGTCTAAGGATTGGAAACTGGCACTTGATAATTTGAGAAAAAAAATGACTGGTTGATCTACCTAATGGTAAATTCAGCAGGAACACATATTTTCCCTGTTACACCTCATATTGTATGAGGTTCCACATTGTGATTTTCATCACATTGGTGGAGATTTGCTGCTGGTTCATTTAAGCTTTTGGACCGACTTGGGGGGATTCATCTTCATGCAGTGCTTTCTTTTCATGGCATCAGATCATTTGATGGTGAACTTTGGTTGGATGATTGCGTTTGTTGTTTGGCGGTCTTCTCACGCATGCTTTCCTTGCTGATCACCCCTTGGTTGTATTTGCTAGTATCTTGGAGCATGCTATCTTATTACGATGTGTTTGTGGTGTACTTGTTTATCTTGGAGGTACTAAATCTTGTTCATGGATGATGGCTCTAGCCCCCCCAAGGGGTTAGATGATGATAGTGTTAGGGGGTATATGTTTCATGATGTTATTGATGTTTCCTAGTGACTTGGTGTGTTGATGTATGATGTTGCTGTCACTAGGAGGGGGTGTTCTCCGTGCTCCTTGTTATCTCCCAAGTTGTACTTAAAAAAGCCCGAATCCACAAGGTACAACTCAAGGGGCAACTATTACGACAATCACCACTATCACATAAACAACCAATCCTCTTCACTTTAGGCTGGCTCTCCTCTGGCTCAAGGAGGGTATCCCTAGTAGGATTACTAAAGCTAAGCAATGAGGCACAAGGTGAAGTGAGAGTAGCTTTAGTAAAACAATGTTTTGGGGTTTTTAGGATTTTAAAAGAGGTGATGGAAGGAAGTAGAGATCAATGCCAAATCCAACAAGGAAATGGAGTCGAGGTGAATCAAAGGGATTTATGGAGTCAAGAAGAAAACCTCTCTCAAGAATTGATCTATTTCATTTAAGGAATAGGAATAACAGATTAGAACCAAAGAGTAAGAAAAATCTCTTGTCTAATCAAGATTAGCAATGAATACCAAGGCCCTACAAGAAGGGGTCCTCAAGGGAGCAACCTTCACCAACAAGATCAACTATGGCTTGATAAACATACTCAATACTTCTAGCTAGGGTTCCAAGATGGATAGAAAAAGCAAGGCACTAAATCATTATCAAACCAATAAAGGAAGAAGGAGAGGAGTTACCTCGAAACGTCTTCCATCCAATGGTAGAGAAATCCCTTCAATGGATCAATCTAATTAG
>ML797659.1:44459-59945 GCA_009831015.1 Picea engelmannii
GCTCAACGCTCCAACTCACGAAGTTGCGAGTTGCGAGGGGCGCTAAAGCTAGGCCCTAGCCAGTGGTTGTTTGTAGAGGCGCTAACAAGGAGGAACCATACCCGTATCGTCATCTCGAGTATCGGGGGGTTGGAAAAGAGGAGTCGAGGGTCTTCGACCCACGAACTCGCGAGTTGCCAGTTGCGAAAGGCGCTTGCGCCAAGGCCCAGTTGTGGTCGCGTGAGGGTGAAGCTTGCGCCTAGTGCTTGTTCGCACAGGTGGGGTTTCCAAAGGCCCTGTGGATCGGATTTTGTGAGGTTCCAATAGGGATCCGAGAGAGCCGCTTCGGCTCAAGGAGAAATTAGAACGATCCTGTGCGGATCTTGGCCCAAGGGCTAAAGGGGTTTGCACCATTTGGTATCAGAGCCTGATTGTGTCTGTATATTTCAAGCAGAGCGAGCTAGAGGAAAAGGAATAGTCTGATACGCATCATTTGGTATCAGAGCGCAAAGCAAGTTCTTTGCTTTATGTAGCAGAGAGAACATGGGAACATTTTTCAGCCATGCGGCCGAGAAGAAGAGACAGGCCAGGCCAATGCCAATGCCTGATCCAACAGTGGAAAGAGAAATGCGCGAATTACGTGCTAGACTTGATGCTATGGAGACAGCACAGAGGCGCACAGTCGATGCTGGGGATATCAACAAGGCTGAAAGTGAAAATGAAGCTGGAAACGAAGGAGAAGAAGTCGCAGTCGAAGATGCTGCAAATGAACGCCTATTTAGGGTTGTTGCAAGGATAGGTGCCAGAGCAAAAATGGAGATTCCCATGTATGAGGGAACTTGGATGTTGAAGAGCTTCTAGACTGGATTAGAGCTCTAGACAAATACTTCGACTATGAGGATGTCGAGGAAGACAAGAAAGTCAAACATGTCGTTACTAGACTTAAAGGGCATGCAACATTGTGGTGGGATGAACTGCAGGCTGACAGACACTGCAAAGGCAAGCTGAAAATCAAAAGCTGGGATAGAATGGTTGCAAAGATGAAAGCCAAATTCATACCCAGGGATTATCAAGTCACTCTGTTTCGGAGGATGCAGGATTTGAGACAGAAGCTGATGTCAGTGAAGGAATACACTAAAGAATTCTACAAGATAAACATCAGAGCAGGTCATCGGGAAAGCGATGATGAAAAGGTCGCCAGGTACATGAATGGTCTGCGATATGACATTCAAAATGAGATGAGCATGATGACCATTCAAAATGTGGAAGACGCTTATCAGATAGCTCTGAAAGCTGAAGAGAAGTTGAGCCAAAAGCAAGGTCAAAGAGGCCGAGGTAGAAGTCAAACCAGAGGCAAAACAATTGCCCAAGACAGGACTCGAAAATCTAAAGAAGAGGGGAAGAAACCTCAAACTCAACATGAGAGGAGGAAGCTCACAGAAAGGGCAGTATGCTGATAGAAACACTTTTCCTCGAGCTAGAGGAAAAAGAAGAGGTAGAGGAGGCGAAGTAAAATGCTTTGTCTGTGGAAAAATCGAACATAAATCCTATGAGTGTCCAGATAAGAAGAAAGATGGTGGTGAAGCTCACATTGTCGAAGCTCAAGGACAAAATGTTGAGGCAGAAGACGCTGAGGGCGGAAGATCCTTAATGATGAGGAAAGTTCTCTTGAAGCCAGAGAAGGAGGCAGAGAACCCAGCCGAAAGAAACAGTCTGTTTCGGACTGCTTGCAAGACCAAGGATAGGGTATGCAAAGTCATAGTGGACAGCAGTAGCACAGACAATCTCGTATCTACAAAGATGGTAGAAAAGTTGGAGCTGGAGACTATTGTACATCCAAGCCCATATAGAGTTTCGTGGCTACAAAAAGGACATCGGGTAAATGTCACTAAACAGTGTTTAGTTGAATTTAAAATAGGAGGATATAAAGATGAAATATTATGTGATGTCATTCCCAAGGATGTTTGTCATCTATTATTGGGTAGACCATGGCAATATGACAGAAACATGGTTCATGATGGGAGAAAGAACACATACACCTTGGAAAAAAATGGGAGGAGGCACATGTTGCTGCCAATTAAGAACCAAGAGGTGAAAACAGAGATGAGCAACACTGTACTTCTCATGAGTGGGAAGGAACTCCTTAATGAGGTTACGAAGAAGGAAGACACACTTTATTGTGGTCAGGAAACCCAGAATTATTTTGACCAGTACGAGGATAGATGATTTACTAGAAGAGATCCAAGAGTTGTTGGGAGAGTTTGTTGATATAGTAGTGGACGAACTACCTTGTTCGTTGCCACCTATCAGGAGTATAAGCCATCATATCGATCTTATACCTGGAGCCAGTTTACCGAACAAAGCAGCGTACAGGTTGACGCCACAGGAAAATGAAGAAGTTAAGAGGTAGGTCCAGGACTTAATGGACAAAGGATTGATTCGGGAAAGCTTGAGTCCATGCGTTGTTCCGACAGTGCTCAGCCCAAAGAGAGATGGAGTCTGGAGAATGTGTACAGACTCAAGGGTGATCAATAAGATTACCATCAGATACAGATTTCCATTACCAAGGATGGACGACTTGATGGATTGCTTGAGTGGAGCAAAGTTTTTTTCAAAGATTGATTTGAAAAGTGGATATCATCAGATTAGGATGAGAGAAGGTGATGAATGGAAGACAGCATTCAAGACAAATGAAGAGTTGTATGAATTGCTTATCATGCCATTTGGCTTAACAAATGCGCCCAGTACTTTCATGAGATTGATGAATGAAGTCCTAAAGGATTTCATTGGGAAATTCGTCATTGTATATCTTGACGATATATTAATTTTTAGCAAAACAGAAGCAGAACACTTAAAGCAATTAGTTGCAATAATGAGGAGATTACAGCAAGAGAAATTGTTGATTAATATGAAGAAATCGTCATTTATGAGGACAGAACTCATTTATTTGGGTTTTGTTATCTCAGCAAATGAGTTGAAGATGGATCCAGAAAAGGTAGATCCAATTAAGAATTGGTCATCGCCGAAGAGTGTATTTGAAGTTCGAAGCTTCCATGGTTTGGCTAGTTTCTACAGGAAATTCATCCGAAACTTTAGTGGAATCAGCGCACCAATGATGGATACGGTGAAAAAAAGACACAAATCTTTTCACTGGACAAAAGAAGCAGAGAAGAGTTTCAACCTGCTGAAGAAGAAGATCACAGAGCAACCAATTCTGGTTTTGCCAAATTTTAGCAAGACATTCCAGGTCAGGTGTGACGCGAGTGGATTTGCAATTGGAGCGGTCTTGAGCCAAGACGACAGGTCGATCGCATACTTCAGTGAAAAACTGAATGAAGCGAAGATCAAGTACTCAACATATGACAGAATTCTATGCAGTCATACAAGCACTGAAGAAATGGAGACATTATTTGGTTCCCAAAGAGTTTGTTTGTACAATGATAATCATGCTTTACAATTCGTGACTCAATAAGAGAAGTTGAACCAAAAACATGTTAAATGGATTGAATTCATGCAGAATTTTACTTTTGTGATTAAGCATATTTCTGGAACTGCTAACGAAGTTGATGATGCTTTGAGTAGGAAATGTTTGCTTATGCAGGAATTCAGAGTCAAGACTTTGGGTTTTGATAACCTCAAAGAAATGTATAGGGATGACCCAGATTTTAAGGAGGCATATGAGGCATCTGAGAATCTAGTTCTCAAGGACAAAAGCCAATGGACTGAGTATATGATCCAGGATGGGTTATTATTTCGAGGCAATCAGCTATGTATTCCAAAATGCTCCATGAGGGAGAACCTACTGAAGGAAAAACACAGTGGAGGATTGGCCGAACATTTCGGTCATGATAAAACGTTCTCAAAGTTGAATGGCTCATATTTTTGGCTAGGGATGAGGACAGATGTTAAGAAATTTATGGACAGATGCAGGATTTGTCAGCACACAAAAGGGAAAAGGTAGAACACAGAGTTATATCAACCATTACCCATACCAGAAAGGCCGTGGGACACAGTGAGCATGGATTTTATATTGGGACTGCCAAGGACATAAAGAGGATGTGATTCAATCTTTGTGGTAGTCGACAGATTTTCAAAAATGGCACATTTCGTACCATGCCAGAAAACCAGTGACGCAACTCATATTGTGAACCTGTTTTTCAAGGAAGTCGTCAGATTTCACAGCTTGCCAAAGAGTATCGTTTCTGATCAGGATACCAAGTTCATAGGACATTTCTGGAGGACCTTATGGAAAAAGCTAGGGACAAGTTTGTCTTTTAGCTCAGCATATCATCCTCAAACGAATGGGCAGACAGGAGTCGTGAACAGAAGCTTGGGAGATTTGTTGAGGAGCTTAGTGACTGAACACCACAGTCAATGGGATCACATTCTGCCACAGACGGAATTTGCTTATAATGATTCGCTTAACAGAAGCACAGGGCAGAGTCCATTCCAGATTGTATATGGAATGCAACCAAGGGGAGTTTCTGAATTGAAAGATTCAGAACAAAATGAATTCAGGAGTGCTAGTGCAAAGGACTTTGCAGAAGGAATGAAGGAGCTTCACAGCCGAATCAAGGAGCGATTGCAAAGTTCAAGTCAAGAATACAAGCGAAGAGCAGATCAACACAGGCAAGAACTTCAATTTGAAGTTGGTGATTTGATTCTTGCGCATCTGAGGAAGGAGAGGTTCCCAGGGGGAACGTATAATAAGTTGAAGATGAAAAAGATTGGACCGAGCAAGGTCATAAGGAAATTTGGGGTGAACGCATATGAGATTGAATTACTCGATGGGGTCGGAATCTCACCAATATTCAATGTTGCGGATTTGTACCCTTACAGAGCTGAAGAAGCAAGAACAGAAGAGCAGCAAAAAGAAATTCAATGGACCAAGCAAATGCCTATAGCTGAAAAACCACAGATGGAAAGCATAATTGACAAAAGGATTAGCAAAAAGACCAGGAGAAAAGAGTATTTTGAATACTTGGTCAAATGGAAGAGACATCCAGTTGAAGATGCTAGTTGGGAGGATGAAACAGAAATTCAAAAGCATGGACAGACCGTGCAAGACCTCATGAACAAGAGTTCATGAAAATTTTCAAGCAAGGGAGTATGATGCAGGAGCATCAAACCAAAGCCAAAGCACGCACCTAGCCAAAGAAACAGCTGGACGCGCGGATGAAGAAAAGGCACACGTTTTTATGAAGACCGTTTTGAATTTTGAAACCAAAAGCATTAATGTAATAGTGAGGAGGAGCGTACTTGCATTTATGTCTTGGAGATAAGAACAGATCTGGAGAGGTTACTCTCATCTATCAGATGTAATAGGCATTTAAGTCTGTTTAATGTAAACTAGGTAGATATGAATGTTAGACTAGACAGTTTTAGAAGCATAGGAGGGAAAACAAATATAGACACCCTCATCCTTGTATCATAGTAATCTTGGTAACATTATCATGATCATTCAGAATTGAAAAGCTGAAGAGTTGTAGCAGAGAGCTGTAGAGAAGAACCCATGTACAGGAACATTTGAGTTAATATATGAAGCTTTGACTCAATTTTCATGGTGTTATGATGTTAATTGTTTACATTTGCTGAATGGTATACTTACAGTTGTTTTATTCTCTCTGTATATGCATTTGTTCCAATGTTGTGTTGAATGTGTGATTTCATGTTAAATATATGAAGTGTGAGAGAGGAGAATAATGAGTTTCAATTGTTTCTCATCCTGAGAGTTCCTGCAAGGAGTGCAATGAAACGTCCGCAAGGTGTGCGTTGACAAAAGTCTGAGTTTTATCTCAAAAGGCTCAGGAGAGATATCGTTGTTCTCATACCAGCAGAAGTGCAGGTGAAGCACAGAGCCATGCAAGGTGTGCACAGGCTAGTTGAAGCCTCAGAAGTTATCAACTAAGGTGAAGGTGGAAGGACTGTTGTTGCAAAGAGTGCACAGAGTCGAGGACTCAAATAACCAGAGGTTATTTGAAAGATTGCCACAAGGAGAGCGAGCAGAATTCTTTTTGGAAGCCTTGAGTTTGGAAGTGAAAGCTCAGGAGGGATAACACCTTTGAACACTTCAAAGGAAGGCAGAAATCAAACCACTTCAAAGGGAGACAGAAATCAAAGCCATCGTGTAGAGGCTAAGTTCAGGTGGAAGAACGCCGAGTCATTTTAGCCAGAGATCCTTGAGAAGAATGAATCGAGAGGTCAGAATTCTCTGAGGAGAACTCGCGAAGTTGCAAGGACCATAGGATCCAGTGAAGCTGCAAGGCGGTTAGGAGTTGGAAGAACTCACCACCCTAGCATCAAGAATCAACGTGAGTTGTTGATCTCGTCTCAACCCACGTCATTGGATCATATCGCGAACTCGGGGATCGTGAGTTTGGAGGGCAGACCAAACTCTTGATATTTTCGCGAAGTTCCAAGTTGCGAGGAATAGGGAAGGAAATCTGGACCGTTGGATCCGAGCTACGGGAGGATCATCGGATCAGAACTTCCAACAGGTATCGCGTCTCGGGAGTTCGGGGTTTGAAAGAAACTCTTTTTGACGACAGAAGTCACGAGCTTGCGAGTTGTGAGGGCTCGTGCAACACGTGGCATGTCCGTTTGGTGGAAACCGCGTGGTTGACAGGTGGCGTAACAATAAAACACCCGGAGAAATGTAGAAGTGGTGACAGGTGGTGGACACATGTCGTTTGGAAAGAGTCCCATTGTTGACTTATCGTGTCTCGAGGATTCGCGAAGGAGGAGCACAATGGCTCAACGCTCCAACTCACGAAGTTGCGAGTTGCGAGGGGCGCTAAAGCTAGGCCCTAGCCAGTGGTTGTTTGTAGAGGCGCTAACAAGGAGAAACCAGACCCGTATCGTCATCTCGGGTATCGGGGGGTTGGAAAAGAGGAGTCGAGGGTCTTCGACCCACGAACTCGCGAGTTGCGAAAGGCGCTTGCGCCAAGGCCCAATTGTGATCGCGTGAGGGTGAAGCTCACGCCTAGTGCTTGTTCGCACAAGTGGGGTTTCCAAAGGACCTGTGGATCGGATTTTGTGAGGTTCCAATAGGGATCCGAGATAGCCGCTTCGGCTCAGGGAGAAATTAGAACAATCTTGTGCGGATCTCGGCCCGAGGGCTAAGGGGATCTGCATCATTTACTTAATAAAATAGGGATACCCCCCATGTCTTCTAGGTGTTAGCCTAAAGTGAAGGGGAAAGTGTACTGAGGTGACAACGGTGCACTTCCCATTTTGATGCCACAATTAGCACCTGTGTTGGGACTTTTCACAAGTGTGCTAGTTCAGGCAGTAACAAGCCTCCAAGTGGATAGATCCACAACCAACTCATTAAAGTAGGTAATGAAAGCCTCCTAGATCTCCTCCAAGGTGGATGTGTAGCTCTCCAAGGGTGGACAACCCCTGATAGATGCATAAAAACATGAGACATGTGGACTCAAGAGTTGGGGCACTCTTCACCATGGGCACATATAAACTATGAACTACCCAAGTAAGCAAAATGCTCAAGCAAAAGATGTGGGGCATTCCTCCAACGAGTGGTCAAAATAGCAACAAAAATTTTCCAGTTGTAGATTTTAAGAACACTATAACTATGTCGTTTTTCTCGATTTACTATTATGATCACATTTTGGAAATCCCATGGCCACTCTACATCTAACGACGGTTATCTAGCGAAATTTTGGGTACTTTTTCAAAAGATAAGTACTCTCGAAGCTAGGACGCCCTCAAAATATGCAATGCAACCCTAGATCTACGATTTGGAACCTCCTAGATCTTCTCCAAGATGAGACATCCCATTATCAAGCATGATACAATCTACAAAGTAACTTCCAAAGTGGACGTCATCCTCAAATCAAGCAAGTAGATCCATGATTCAAGGCCTTAACATGTGGAGTGTGAACAACACTCAACCATCTCCATGAAAAGACGGGACGACCTCCCTAAAATTAGCTCCAACGGTCTTATGTGAGGTCTCCAATGTGTAACCTCCTCCTAAAATCATGCTAACCATATCCTCAACTCAAGGGAAGTCCAAGAAGGTCCAAACATGCCAAATAGAAGCCCTAATGGCTAAGTAATGCATCCTCCAAGGTGGATGTCACATCAAACTAGGTGGCACGTGCCTCCAAATGTGTGAACAGGTTGAGTGCTCCAAGATCTATGATGTGGCATGGCATGAGAGGTCCAAGTGCCTCGAGAGTTGCAAATTCTCTTGAGATTTGTGAAGACACCTCGAGGAGTTGTGAAGATGCCTTGGGAGTTACGAAAATGCCAAATGTCATTATGAAGCCAATGAAATGGCCACTTAGCCCCATAATGCTAAAGCACTCCACCAAGGGAACTATACATCCTCATATACAACCATCTAGTAAAGAGAGGAGACTAGAACATCATATGATCAATCACTACATCATCAAAACCTCTAACACGTCATCATCCATGTCATCAACAATCCATGGAACCAAGTGAATGCCCCAACTATCCAAAGCTCTTTGTGATGAAAATCACAAGGGAAGTGAAGAAATTTTCTAGTACAACCCCGATGCAAAATGAGGGGTAGCATTCCTCATGCGTTGGATGTGTGATGGGGGACATACTTGATAATTGGATGGGTTAACAGTTTGTTATGTCCCCTTCACTTATGATGTCACTATGGCAAGATGATGCATGTTGCCTTTGTGGGATTTTCCTAGGTGACATAACTTAAGATTATAACATTTTCTAAACATCACCTAGGTGGAATGTGTTTGATGATGTTAGTACCCTTATGGATGTACTTTTCCTAAGTTTGTGTTTGAGTAGAGGGGAACTACATACATCTTTGATGATCAATCCTTTCTGAAGGTTTGATGAGGTTTATCCTGTTATATCCTTTGGTGGTGCACCCTGTTACCACACAACATGTACTTAATGATAAAATCCATAATCCACAAGGTACAACTCAAGGGGCAATTATTAGAACAGTCACCATTGTCACCTAGGTAACCTATCCTCTCCACTTTACGTCGGCTCTCCTCCAGCTCAAGGGAGTATCCTTAGTAGGATTACTATGGCCAAGCAATGAGGCACAAGGCAAAGTTAAGAGTAGACTTAGTAAAACAAAGATTTGGGGCTTTTAGGGTTTTAAAAGGAAGTGATGGAAGGAAGTAGAGATTAGTGTCGAATCCAACAAGGGAAAAGGAGTCAAGGTGAATCATATGGCTTATGAAGTCAAGAAAATCTCTTAAGAATTGGTTTAGAAACTCTCTTAAGAATTGGTTTATTTCTTCCAAGGGTTAGGGAAAGAGATTAGAACCCAAAGAAAGAATAATCCCTCATCCAATCAAGATCAACAATGAGAATCAAGGTTCGACAAGAAGGGATCAACTATGGTTTGACAAACTTACTTAATACTTCTTGCTAGGGTTACAAGATGGATAGACAAAGCAAGGCACCAAAAAATCACCAAACCAACAAAGGAAGAAGGAAGGACTTAACCCAGAACATCTTCTTCCAAGTGGTAGATTTACCCTTCAAATGGATCAATCTAGTTAGCTTGTAGAAAACATGAGCATTTCACCATTAATCCTTATGCACCAAATAAGATCCAAGATAGAGAAGCTTCCAGAATTGACAGCAATCATCCACAAAGAAAGAAACATTTACACAACCGCCTGATCCAAGAAAGATATGTCAATTAAGCTCCAAGAAGTGAAAGCTCCAAAAATCCAACCATGAGTGATAATGAGGAAGGGAAACTCTTTATAAAGGGTGTTGCTCAATTTCCTTTACAATAAAATAACAATATCTCATGTGAGATCCTTAGATCTAGCCTAGAGAGGGGAAAAATATTATTTTCCTCCAACTATCTAGTCAAAAATACAAAAAAAATGAGTTGGTCAAGCCACATGTACAATAATCTAAGTTAAATAGCCCCAAGAAAGAGGGACATCTCCATCAATAAGGGAAGAAGGTGAGTCAAAGGTGCAATGTCTAGCCCCCAAAGGTCTCAAAGTGGATAGATCCACAACCAACTCCTCAAAGTTGGGAATGAAAACCTCCTATATCTCCTCTAAGGTGGATGTGTAGCTCTCCAAGGTGAAACGTCCCAATAGATGCATAAAAACACGAGCCATGTGGCCTCGAGAGCTAGGGCGTTCTTCACCATGGGCACATATCAACAATGAATTTCCCAAATACCCAAAACGCTCAAGCAAAAGATGTGGGGCATTCCTCCAACAAGTGATCAAAAATGAGGCGAAATTTTTCCCATAACAAATTCTAAAAGCACCGTAATTGTGTCAATTTTTTCTCGATTTTCTATGATGACCACATTTTGGAAATTCCACGGCCATTCTCCATTCAATGTCATTGATTTGACAGAATTTTGGGCACTCTAGGAAAAGATAACTACTCCTAACTAGGATGCCCTCAAAATATGCAATGTAACCCTAGATCTAGGGTTTGGATCCTCCTAGATCTTCTCCAGGGTGAGATGTCCTATCAACAAGCATGATACAATGTGCAAAGTAACCTCCAAACTGAACGTCATCCTCAAATCAAGCAAGTGGATCCATGATACAAGGCTCAACATGTGGAGTGTGAATAACACTCCACCATCTCCATGAAAAGAAGGGACGGCCCCCTTAAATTAGCTCCAATGGTTATATGTGTGGTCTCCAATGTGTAAACTCCTCAAATCATGCTAATCTCCTCCTCAAGTCAAGGGAGAGTCTAATATGTGAATTTATATCTTTAAACAAATATAAAGAAGAAAATATACTAGCAACGACTCAACAATGTAATACCCAGAAGGATTTCTACATTCAATATTAATAAATAAACAAAAACATATAGTATATATGTTGATATTACATATTGTATTAATGTCCTTCACTGTACGATTGATGTCGTACGAGGATTTTGCTTCTATACGGAATATAACTTGTTGTAGAGATCACTAGCCCTAACTTGGCCTTCTAATCTTCTTTGTATATTAAGTTAACTGTTATAGGCCCTAACTCAACCTGTTTAAGTCACCGTTGTGTAGGATGTTCTCGACCTGCTTGGTCTATGCCCAAACTACTCGTACTCAACCGTATGGGGGTGTACGGGATGTGCTCAGCCCGACTTCCTTCATCCTCTAATGAGATAGCTTGACTCGCCTTTATACCATGAGTGGGTCCATGTGAGGTTAAGAAAAGCTCCTAATCATTGGATCTTAGATTAGATCATTGGTTGGGATTTAACTATTTATTGAGAGCACTTTATCCCTCACTAAATGATTTTAACACTCCCTCTTAGTGAGAAAAGTGTTCTCTATGACTCCCAGCTTCTTCCGGAAGTGTTCAAATTTTCTTTTAGGTAATCCTTTAGTGAGAATATCTGCAACTTGTTCATTGATGTATTGAAGCTTTATTGCTCCTTTCAATACTCTGTCTCTGATAAAGTGATACCTGATATCAATATGCTTAGATCTGTCATGGAATGTTGAATTTTCGAAGAGTTTAATACAACTCTGATTATCACAGTATATTACAGTAGGATCCAACTTTGAGCTAAATAGATCTACAAGATTTTTCTGAAGCCAAAGAGCTTCACAACTCACTGGGCTAGCTGCCATGTACTCAGCCTCTGTTGAACTAAGGGCTACCAATTTTTGTTTTCTATTGTACCATGAAATCCTGCCTGAGCCTAAACTAAAGCATATCCCCCAAAAGTACTTTTTTTGTCCATTGTGATGTCGGCCTAGTCTAAATCTGAGTAACCCATTAGTCTAATTTGATCTCTTTGTACGTATTGAAGCCCATATTCTATGGTACCTTTGAGATATCTCAAAATATGTTTAGTTGCTATCCAATGCACCCTCTTGGGTTCCACCATGTGTTGACTAAGAGTGTTAATAGCAAAACAGATATCATGTCTGGTGTTAGTTAAGTACATCAAGCATCCAATTAATTGTTTGTAGATTATAGGATTTACCTTCTCTGACTTAGAGGTGTTTAGTTTCTTAAGATTTGTAATCATAGGAGTGGCCATGGGTTTGCAATCCTCCATCCCAAACCTTTTGAGAGTCTCAACTATATATTTTCCTTGACCAAGGAAAATCTCTCCCTTTTGTTGTCAGATTTCTAGACCAAGGAAGTAATGCATTAGACCAAGGTCCTTCATTTAAAATTCTTTGGCCAAGTTTTGTTTGCAACCTGTAATCATTGCTTATGCTCCTGTCAAAAATAGATCATCAACATAGTGTACAAGAATGAGAATACCCTCTTTATTCATGAGAAGATATAGATTCAAGTCTGCATCACTCTTAACAAAGCCAATACTTTGTAAATAATTGTCGATTTTGGAGTACCACGCTCTAGGTGCTTACTTAAGTCCATACAGTGCCTTCTAGAGTCTACAAACATGATTGGCCCTATTCTGACTCAAAACCTAGAGGTTGTTCTAAATACACATCTTCTTCAATCTTACCAATAAGGAAAGTTGTCTTAACATCCATTTGATGTGTTCTCTACCCCATCTGAGTAGCAATAGACATGACTGCACGAATGGAAGTATAACGGGCTACTGGAGCAAAGGTCTCGTCATAGTCCACTCCTCCCTTCTGAGAAAATCCTCGTGCCACAAATCTGGCTTTATAATTGTCTATGTTGCCATTGGTACTATTTCCCATACATCATTTTTTATTATGGAGGCATCTTCCTCCATCATAGAGTCCTTCCACTCTTGTCTTGCATTAGCCTCTTCAAAGCAAGTTGGTTCTAACTCAACAATGTCACTCATAAGAGCAACATATCCTGAATACCTTTGAGGGGGTATGCTAGTTCTAACAGAGGTCCCAGGTGACTTTACTTGCTCACTAGCTTCTTTCTGCAATTGTTCAGCCCACTTTGGCTTTTTCTTTCTAGGAGACATTGGTTGTTCTTCCTCTTGTTGACTTTCTAAAGGAGGCTCAAAGTTCTGAGAGGTGGGTACTTCTTGTTGAGAAGCTTTTGCTTTCATAATATCTTTGTCCTGAAGAGATTTCCGAAAGGCCCTTTCTTCCTCAAATTTTACATCTCTGTATTCTACTCTCTTTCTGGAGAAAGTAATGTACATCTTGTAAGATTTGCACGTCTCATTGTATCCTACTAGAATCCCCTTTTCTATTGTGGGATCTAACGTAGTCCTTTTTTCAGCAAGAATGTGACAGTATAAAATACAACTAAAAATGCGAAGATTACTAATGTTTGGTTTCTTCCCTGTAAATGCTTCCTCAGAAGTTATATTTCCAAGCACCCTATGAGGACTCCTATTCTGAAGATATACAACAGTGTTACAAGCTTCTGCCCAGAGGAACTTAGGAAGATCCTGATCATGTAACATTGCTTTTGCTGCTCCAACAATTGCTCTGTTCTTTCTCTCTGAAACCTCGTTTTGTTGAGGTGTATATGGGACTGTCAGCTCCCTCTTAATCCCAACTTATGAGCAAAATTTCTTGAAGGCAAAGGATGTGTACTCTCCCCCATTATCAGATCTGAGAATTTTTATTCTCTTCCTTGTTTGGGTTTCAACAAGAGCTTTGAATTCTTTGAATCTTTTGAGTACCTCTTCTGAGGTCTTTCTTGTCAAAAAATAAATCCAAGTCTTTCTAGAAAAATCATCTATAAAGTTGATGTAGTATTTAAACTTTCCCCCTATAGACAAAGAAGACATGGGACCACAAATATCAGTGTGAACTAGGTCCAAGATACTTTTGGACCTGTGATCACTCCTAGAGAAAGGTGCTCTTATGTACTTACCTATGGCACATCCTTTGCAGATCTCATGATGTTCTATGGAGAAGGAAGGCACTCCAATCACGATTTTGCCCAGAATTTTAAGGGCTCCATGCCCAAGATGAGCCATGCGCCTATGCCATATCTCACATTCCCTATTGTCACTGCTGCTAGCAAGAGCATAGTGAGAGTCAAATTGCAACTTGTATAGTTTGTCTTTCCTTACCCCAATAACTTGCTCAAAGTCCTTTCCTGTGCCTTTTGGTTTAATGTAGGCCCTTCGATCTTTGAAAGATACTTCATACCCTTTGTCTTCTAAAGCTGAGACTGATACTAGATTCTTCTTTAAACCTGGAACATAGAGAACATTTGAAAGGTAGAGGGGTTTTCCTGACTCCCTCTCAAACTTTATTGTTCTTGTCCCCTTTGGATGATAGGCATAATCGTCACCTAGAAGGATTTCGAACCCGAGTTCTCTCTCATTTAGACTGTTGAAATAGTGTTTATGGTCAGTCATGTGGCTAGAAGCTCCACTGTCTATGTACCAGACATCTTTAGTCTAGGTACAAGAGAGACAGGCTAGACAAACATCCTCTGCCTGATGAGGGTTGTTAGATTTTTCTCAGCTCTGTGATACCATGTGAATTTATACAGATAAAAAAATATAAGGAAGAAAATACACTAGCAACCACTCAACAATGTAATACCCAGAAGGATTTCTACATCCAATATTAATAAAAAAAAAAAGCATACAGTACATCTGTCGATATTACAGACTGTATTAATCTCCTTGACTGTACAATTGTTGTCGTACGAGGATTCTGCTTCTATACAGAATATAACTTGTTGTAGAGATCATTGGCCCTAACTCGGCCTTCTAATCTTCTCTGTATATTAAGTTAACTGCTACAGGCCCTAGCTCGGCCTGTTTAAGTCACCCTTCTGTAGGACGTTCTCGACCCGCTTGGTCTATGCCCAAACTACTCGTACTCGACTGTACAGGGGTGTACGGAATGTGCTCAGTCTGACTTCCTTCATCCTCTAATGAGATAGCTTGACTCGCCTTTATACCATGAGTGGGTCCATGTGAGGTTAAGAAAAGCCCTAGTCGTTGGATCTTAGATTGGATTAATGGTTGGGATTTAACTATTTATTGAGAGCACTTTAGCCCTCACTAAATGATTTTAACATAATAAGCCCACACATGCCAAATAGAAGCCCTCATGAATGAGTAATGCATCCTCCAAGGTGGACCTGCCCTCAAATTAGGTGACCCATGCCTCCAAATGTGCAAATAGGGTGAGAGCTCCAAAATCTGGGATGTGGCATGGAATGAGAAGTCTTGGTGCATGAAAATCAGCTTTAAAGTATTTTGACACATGCCTTGGAAACCATGAATTGCCTCGAAATACATGAAGATGTCTTGGGAACTATGAACTACCTTGGGAACCGTGAAGATGCCCAAAGATCAAGATGAAGCCAATGCCCAAAATGGAACCATAAATCTTGAAGCACCACATCATATGATCAATCAATACATCATCAAACCTCTAGCACATCATCGTCTATGTCATCAACAATCCAGGAACCAAGTGAATGCCCCAACTATACAAAGCTCTTTGTCGCGAAAATCACAAGGGTAGTGAAAAAATTTACTAGTACAAATCGTCGACAGGCTAGCACTCATTTAGTACAAATCTTCGACAAGCTAGCACACTCAATGACTTTGACAAGTGCCTCATGTTATTGCTCAGTTTGTAGGACA
>ML797659.1:83558-94487 GCA_009831015.1 Picea engelmannii
AATGGTGAAATTCGATATAATGAAAATAAGAAAGGTTTTCCTAGTTGAGGGTTTCCGGTATAAAATCTCTGTGTACTCTGTGTATGAGCCATTGATTAATTTCTGTATTGCTTAAGAATCTATATGCATTGCTTTACTTCGCAAGTTTAAAACTTACATAAATGCCACCGATGAAGAGCCTAAGTCAGTCAGGGAGCCAGTCGACTCAATAGAGGGTAAATTCTAGAAGGACACCATGGTCGAAGAGATGGAATCCTTGCACAAGAATGAAACATAGGATTTAGTCGAATTACCTAGTGGAAGAAATCTCGTCAGTAGCAAGTGGGTATTCAATGAAAAGATGAACGCAGCAGGTCAAGTCGAAAAATTCAAAGCTCGACTGGTAACGAAAGGATATTCCCAAGTCGAAGGAGTCGACTTCGATGAGATTTTTCCCCTATGCCAAAATTAACTTCCATTGGAGTACTAATGTCTCTTGTTGCAGCATTTGATCTGGAAATAGAACAAATGGATGTGAAGACAGTGTTCCTACATGGGGACCTGGAAGAAGAAATCTACATGAAACAGCCTGAAGGATTTGTAGTAAGGGGCAAAAAAAATTTGGTGTGCGAGTTGAAAAGATCCCTTTACGATCTAAAGCAATCACCAAGGATGTGGTACCAAAAGTTCAACACATACATCCTTAGTTTGGGATTTGTGAGAAGCAAAGTTGATCACTGCATATATTCCAAAGAAGAAGGTGGACGTTTCATATATGTAGCATTGTATGTTGACGACATGTTGCTAATTGGAAATAGCATGAACGTTGTAAAGGAGGTGAAGAAGCATCTATCCTCCAAGTTCGACATGAAGGATCTTGGTGCAGAGAACTTCATTCTGGGAATGGAGATCAAGAGAGATCGAGCAACTAGAAAAATCTGGTTGAACCATAAGAAGTATATTGAAACAGTTTTGAAACATTTCAACATGCAGGATTACAAACCTGTAAAGGTGTCAATTCATGTGGGAGCAAGGCTAACTGTTGAACAGTGTCCAAAGACACAGGAAGAAATAGAGGACATGGCATGTGTTCCCTATGCAAGTGTTGTTGATAGTCTAATGTATGTGATGGTTTGCACTCGACCAGACATTGCCCGTGTAGTGGGATAATTGAGCAGATACATGTCCACACCTGGAAAGGAGCATTAGACAACTGTCAAGAGAGTATTCAAGTACTGTGTGGCACAAAAGATTATGCTATATGCTATCAAGGAAAACTTGGAGGTGACAATGAAGTAAATGTACATGGCTTTGTCAATGTTGACTGGGCTAGAGATCTAGATTGACGAAGGTCGACCAATGAATATGTGTTCAATATGTTCAGTGGAGCAATCAGTTGAATGAGTAAGCGACAGACGATCATAGCCTTGTCAACAACAGAAGTTGAATACATAGCAGCCACTCATGGAAGCAAAGAAGCAGTATGGTTGCAAAGGTTGTGTTCAAGAATCGAGTTTGAGGAGAGAGCTATGAAGATAAGTTGCGACAATCAAAACGCAATATTTCTGACAAAGAACCCAGCTTAAAATTCCAATACTAAGCATATTGATGTACAATACCATTTCGTGAGAGACATGGTGGAAAGCAACAAGGTGTTGCTAGAGAAAGTAGACATGTTGGAAAACATAGCAAACTCTTTGACCAAGCCTGTGTGTGTTGTGAAGTTCTCTTGGTGCAAAGAGGAAATGGGCATTATTGCCCTGGGTCTGTGAACGAGACTTCAAAAAATTTCTTTGTTTCAGCAAAGAAGACAACAAGTGGAAGAATGTTGGGTTGTTATATTCTTTGCAGTGAAAGTCTAGTCGAGGTGGATCGACTGACATATAAATTCGAAGGTCGAGGTGGTTCAATCAGGTAAAGTCGAAGTCGAAGTAATCGACAGCAAGTCGAAGAGGTCAACCAACAAGAGGTCGACAGCTGGGCGTGTGGCAATCGACTGAAGACTGAATGGAGGTCGACTGGTAAACCGACTTGAATTCAGCTATAACAGAATATCGAGATTCGTGAAATTTGTAGCCAATGATCTGCGTGGATCTGTAACCATTTTTGGACACCTTTCTTTAGGGTTTTGCCTACTATAAAGCCTATAAATAAGGCGTGTTGTAATGTTGTAAAAGTTAATCTTTAGAGAAATCGTTTCAGAGGTTGTTGGTCATGTCGATGTAAGTCGAATTGGCTAAAAGGTTGTTCTTGTGTAAAGCAAGAAAGGTATGATATCGATTGTCTTAGGTGTATACCAAGGTTAGGCATGTAACCTTTTATTCTGGATGAATAAGACAACAAGAGAGCAAGATGTTCAACGAATGTTGATTTTCTCATTTAGGTTTCCAAAGTAAAATCTTTGTGTATTGTGTTTGCTTTGTCATTTACTTTCTTGATTAAATCTTTCTTCCTCTCTTCTACTAGGGTTAGTGTGGAAGTGTTTCTTATTTCCTAACAGATACCACCATCAAAATTTAAGGAAACCATCTTGATAATGATATTGCCTGGAAAAATGTTGTCGCTCACGCAAAAGTGAATGCCCCTCTCAAATCTGTGTCCTTTGAAATGTGTGAGACTTGGCTCAATTATTCCAAAGCTCCATCGGCTATCATTGCTATTGAATGCGCTCTCCATGGGTTTTAACTTTTAAGGTATAGGGAGAGTCTTTTTGCCACCATTTATTATAATCTCACCAATTCCTAAGCCATATCCTTCCTTGGCTCATTTGTCCACTTCGGAGTTTAATTCACGCTTGATGTGGAATGAAGAACATTCATCGAAGTTTTTGAGAAGAGCAAGGGACTGAGACATCACACCAGAATAGACATTTCCCCCGACGATATTTTCCTTGATAAGTGCCCTTATAACCATCATGGAATCTCCACATATTGTCAATTTTCATATTCCCATAGATTGAGCCAATACGATGCCTTCATAGAGTTCATATGCCTTTGTTTCATTATTTAACATCGTTTCTAAGTCCCAAGCATAACTAGTAACGATATGTCCTCCACGATTACAGATCCCCCCACGCCCGCCACCCCTGAAGTAATCCATTCATTAATCATAAGCTTAAGGACACTTTCTCTCTACTGCGCTCTCTTTTGCAGGTTATTGTCTTATCCTTATCTTTGATACACTTATGATGATGACTATGGCTTTTTATCTCTAAAACACTCTTGTGCTCTCTCTCTCTATCTTTGTCTAAAACACCTTCAACCAAATCTGTGTATGGAACTCCAACAATCATTGGACTTAGTCTTTGAGCTCCTTCGGAACCGGTTGTGCCAACTCAACTTGTGACCACATCATCAGAAAGGGGCTACTCCTTCCGACCATTTAAAAGTTTGTTTTCTCTTTTTGGTCCTCTGGGCTGCTAGATATTGAAAATAAAATTAGATTTATCATGTGACCTCTGACGTGGAAAATGAACCAGAATAAATATTTAATAACACGAAAAGCACAAGGGATCTCGCCAAATTAGAAATGAGAATAGGGGTTGAAGCATTTGCCTCTCAAAATCAAGACGCAGCGAGAAATATCCAGAAAAAGAGGTATGGTCGATATGCAAACTAGAGATAAATTCCACTTGCCTTTTGAGGTTTGTTCTCTTCTGTACTTCTAGCTACTACATCATCATCAGCTAGTTTCAGTACCAGACTGTAACCAAAGAAAAAGCATGCATAAATGTTTCAGTTGCCAAAATCATCAGATTATAGCTCATTGAGGACATTCAACTTATTCGTTGAAACTTATTCAAGAATCACCTGGTAGAGCTTGCATCGAGAACGGGTGAACTTCCTGGCAAATTGGGTGGAAGATTGACGTGCATGTGTTGCAGTTTCCTTTGTTGATGCAATGATAGTTTGATCAGCTCCTATAATAACAACAAATATCTGAATTTCTTCAATAAATTTATTAATGTGGACAATTAAAAGTAATAAATAAATAAATTTTATGTAAGCACATTTCAAGACCTGCGCTCTGGGCAAAGCTTCGGCCTCTTCCTTGAGATGGAGTTTGATCGCCTCGATTTGATGTTCCATTCCTGTCACCACTGAATCCGCTGCCGCAAAATCGGCAATACTGCTACTCACGTCCACTGCCAAATCATAAAAACCATTTGAAGCCTAAATCCAGATACAGATTATATAAATAACATCTTTTAAACAGCGTAACCCTGAAAACTAATGCAGAACAGAAAAAATTTATATCCTTTGAAACGGAGAAAAAATATACAGAAAGGCCCAGACCCTGATTTTAAAAAACACAGGTTAAAAGAACAGAGGGTTTACCATTTCGACTTATAATCATTTCCTGCAACTCGGCAATACGGCGGTTGAAGGAAACCATGAGAGACTCGAGAGAAGACGCTGCCTCTCTTCCAGTTGAATCCATTATTTTGCTGTCTGTCAAAGCTGCATCACAAATTCAAACTTAATGTGCAAAATATAAAGAAGGCAGCTTCCATATGGTCAGTCTATCAAGCCCTTTGTATTTCTCCCGCCACTCCCGCCAAATTAAAATCAAAAGAAAAATGACATGCTTATAATATCTCCGTTGAATCGTTGGCAGGTTTCAACCTCCGTCCCCGAAAATGTTATTTTCATTGTTCTTACTTTGCCGATGGATCGTAAATTATTAATCACCACAAATATGTGAATTAAATATTTATGAAGCATGGAAAGAGATTCAAACTTTTAAGTGCTAATATATGGGAAAAAAATAAAGGTGGGTAGGTGAGAGGTTATCTTTTCCACTCAGAAAATATGAAACATTGCCCTCACAAAACTTTTAAAGGTTTTGGTTTTTTGGTTATGACTTTAGATATTTAGATAATGTAAAATTAAGGCATCAAAAAGATGATAATAGTTGAAGATTTTATTATAGTTATACTTCACTTGGTTCCCAAAACTTTTTCGAAAGACTCTTATCTCAATAAATTGTTGTGTCACACTCAAA
The DNA here is from genome assembly GCA_009831015.1 of Picea engelmannii. NCBI lineage: Eukaryota > Viridiplantae > Streptophyta > Pinopsida > Pinales > Pinaceae > Picea > Picea engelmannii. The sequence continues at coordinate 88,542 of ML797659.1, forward strand.
AATTATTAGAAGGATTTGAAGAAATTAATTTTTTTTATATCTTGAAAGGGTTTAATCAACCGACAAATGCAATGGCCAATGAGGCTTGCGTCTTATCTCTTAGTTGTTTGTGGAAAATCTAGGGGGAGAGGTAACTCACAACCTCCCTTAAGTTTATCATCCACCCTACTCATTAAATGATCAATATAGTAGTTTATGACAAGTGGCATCACAACAACAACATGCATTTACAAAGGACCATAGGGGCAGCCCGTCGTGATGTTCATTATCTCTCGCAAGAGGCATCCTTTATTGGCTTTGGCGAGATGGGATGTTGCAGAGCATGTGGGGTTTTTCCTTTTTTTTCAATGGGCATCTAGCAAATTCAGTGTTGGCTTTGGAGGAGCAGTCTACTACTCACCATTTTCCTTTTGGTTTTTTTCAGTCGAGAGGTCTAGTTCTAGTTGAAAGGTATGTCCTATAAGTGTTTCTTGTGAGGGCTTTATGGAAAACGTTGTGAAGACCTAGAGGTTTGGTTTCAAGAATGGGGAAGTCAGGGCTCAACTACAAGCTTCATACCAACCTCAAGCTTTGAGCCCATGTACTCTATTCGCTATCTTTGAGTTTTCATGTTTGCAAACTTCAAGGAATTTCTCTCAATCTAAAAGCATGTTTCTTTGTGGAGCTTCTTATGAAAGGTCCCCAATCGGTTTCTCTTCTAGGCATTTTGAGCCAACCTAGGACTACTCTCCCTCGGGTTGGTTATGGAAGTGATCTATAACCCTAAATAATCACTCTTGTGAGATATTGGATAGGTTCGCTTGTTTTTCTCATTCTAATAGGATAAAAGAATTTCGGGTTAACACCGGGCTTGGATGCTTTGAAACAAGTAAAATTGAAAACCATCACCTTCATGACTCTATTAAACAATGTGAGCACCTTTGTGTTAATAGTCAAAAGAATGTAGCAAAAGCAATGGAGAGAATAGAGACTTGAGGAAGGGACTGGGAGCACAGTGTTGAAAAGAAACTAAAAACTACAAGAAACAAATGCTCGGAATGAAAGCCCAATTAGAGAAGCATGAGAGGAAGATAATTATTATGGAGGTAGGGGAAGAGAGCAATAGGGAGAAGTTGGAAGAGCAAGAAGATCTAATAAAAGAATTGTAGAAGAGAGTCAGGCACTTGTTGCTGGAACAAAATCTTGGGTTTATATATTTGAGGCATTCTACCTTGTTAGTGATATTTGTAGGTTCCTTTGGACAAGAGTGAGCAACATCTATGGAAGAAGACATTATGGAATAACACTTTGAGCGTGTTAGGGGAGTAAATGCATCTATGATTGTCATCAGTTGTATGAAGAAAGAAGACAACCCATTTTGGGCATGGTAATAAAAATGTTTAGCTTTATGATGTTTTACAAGTCTGTAACTTTGTTAGGTCAGTTTGTAAGGCTTTATATAAGCCAAATAGTCAATACTAGTTATAGAGTTTTGAAATTAGGAGAGATAAGAAATAATCACCACCATCATTTTAACATTATGGGAGCTTTTGGATAGGGTTATATCTTTTTGTTTGTATTAAAAGGTTGGATAGTACATTCACAGCCCCCTCTTTTATTTAATACAAATAGCAATCATTTATGTTAAAAAATATGGGACAAAAATATTGTTATGTGAGTTTATTATTTGTGCAAACACACAAGGAATATTGAAGTCCAATCTTGCATTAGTTTCGAACATATTTTCCTAAGTCCTCTAATATATGGGATTCTATTCAATTAATCTTTTTATTTGGAAAAATCAAAATTATTTTAAAAATTGATAAATAACATTTTTCTTACTCTTCATTAGTTGGTGGAATTGATGTGATTAATTAAACTCAGTAATCTCAAGGTTGAAATTTATTTAAAAAATCAATACATAAAAGAAAAAAAGAGGAGCTTAGGGTGGCTATGAGTGCTTAATTCCTTATTGCATGAGTTGCCCTCCACTAAATGCAAATGGTCCACCTCCTTTGTCTTCTCCATTAATTCTTTGTCTTGTTTGCTTGGCTCGTTGTTGGGAGGACGAGAGATTGCAACACTAGTCCATGGCTTTGTATTGGCACATATGGTAACTATAACAGTGTTTGGATTGGTTTAGGTGGTTGATGGTGGTACTTTTTGTGCTTTGTGGGGACGTTGCAGGCCACGTTGCTTCCATAGTGTGTTCCTTGACCTCATTGGGTTACCTAGTGGGTTGTGTTGTGATAGGTGCAATTTTGTTGTCGATTTACGACGATGAGGTTTCATTTGTGTCTCTAGGCCATGGGCTTATCTTTGTCATTCTACTTGTGGTGATTGGTTTGAATCTTTATCTTGTTTAGGTTTGAGTGTGGATCCCTAAGTCATTGATGTCATTTGTATGTTGGTGACTTGGATTTTATAATCATCGTTTTCGTTGCTTCCTAAAAATTGAGTTGGATGTTATTGAACTAGATTGTTGCCTCATTTTTATTCATTAGGGTGTCGTGCACTCAGAGTGTGGTTGTTTGAAATTATTGTTTTGAGTGGTCATAAATCATTTGGTTCCCTCTATGTATGGGTTTATAAAGACCAAGGAGGCTTTTTATTTGGAGTAATTTCTTGTGAAACATGTTTTTGAACAAGTCAATTGAAAACTAGTGAGGGCGTTGTTACTTTTTCTATTGTTAAATTGTGGTGACAACTATGTCCATTTCTAAATTTGTACTATTATGTGTATGTGTGTTGTAAACACCATTTTCTTATTGATTTGCAAGTAAACTTGCTTGATAGTTGTGGTTATAGGGTATTTTTAAAGGTTTCTCTACTTAATATCGTGCTCGTGCATGGATGTAGATTTATCATGTCTTTGGTTATGCATTGGCTCATAGTGAAAGTTGTTACAATGGTTTCTAGTGTAGTGTTCTAATCTATGTTTGATGCGTTGGTAAGTGATCATGCTAATCTTAATTTGAGTCTAGTATTTTGCAATTGAATGTGTTGCATTTGTATTCCAATATCTTATAAATTTACAAACAAGGGTTTCATAGGGCTATGTTGATTGCTAATGTACTTTGAGTTATATGTTAGTTACAATTGTACAGGAATAAAGATATTGAGACGACTATAATAACTTATTGGTAAAACTACTATGTTGATACAAGTATTCTCGATATATTATTATTTTGGCCCTAATTTTTTTTTGATAACTTAGTATAAATTATGAAAATATATGTTTCTAGTTTCCTTTGTTTGGAACTTTGCCTATTTAAATTGAGAAAGTTTGTTAATGTGGTTCTAATTATAGGATACCACATTTTTCCTTGTCTCTCTCTAGGAGATGATTGTATTCTCTAGTTTGCTTCGTCGTGCTCAAGAATTGCAAGGAAATAGAATCTCTCATTCCTAACAAATCCTACCACCCCCGGCAACAAGATACCAAATGAATTGGGAAGAGAAGGGTGGGTCATGCTCCTCCTCTGCCACCCTCATTACTACACTTGTCAATAATGTGTCCATTGTTCCATTGGCTTGCAATTTTATGTTTCTTGCTCAACATCTTTCTCTTGGATCACTTAATGTTTTAAATTCTATGTTTTTTTTTTAATTCTATTGTTCTAAAAAACAATAAACTACAATATCAGTCATTGGTCCTATCTTGATATCCAGGGAATAATGTTTGTGCATTGTGTCTTTCATGGCTGGAATAAATCGAATTCTTAGATAGTTCGTGAAATTATAATGCCCTAAGTATATTGTTTGATACACTTTGTTGTGCAAACAATTGGTTATGGTTGTGTGCTTGTGGTTTGATGGTCTTCATTGCCACTTCCTTTCCTTTGAAAAAAAAATTCCTCGATGCCTTTTAATAAAACCTAGCTTGCAAATAGATGTTTCTAGTTCCCTTTGTTTGGATGTTTTCCTAGCTAAATTGAAAATGTTTGTTCATGTGGTTACAATTCTAGGATATCAGTTTGCTTTGCCTTGTCTTTCTGTTTATGAAATTATTATCTTCTCCTCTAGATTGTTTCATGATACACCAAAATTGCAAGGGAGCATAGCCTCTTGTTCCAAACAAACCCTACCCCCCCCACGACACCAAATGAATAAAGAAGAGGAGGGCAAGCCATGCTCCTTTCACACCATCCTAGTGACTACACCAATCTATACTATGCTTATTGTTCCTTTGGCTTGCAAGTTTACACTCCTTGATTTTGATTGTGATTTTCTCTCTCTATATGTTGTTGGATATCATTGTCATGCCTTTATTGTTTTACTTGCATTATTGTCATGCATCTTTGTTGCAAGATAGTTGAAACTTCCATGGTTATTGATAGTTTTGTTCAATACTATTTGGTGAGGTTTGGCTCCATGTTTGATGGCCATGAACACCATTTTTTAAATTTGATTTCAATACCATATGCTTGTTTTTAACAATATATTTGCAAATATTTTGTGATTATATTTCAATACAATCAAGGTTTAGATGTGGACATTACAAAAAAAAATTCCATTAGAAAAGAGTTCAAGCCATCTATATATTTTATTCATTGTTTTTTATGGCACTTAAGCAATTTATTCAATTGGCTTTGTTTTGACAGTGTAAGAATGTGTTTAATGTTTGTCTAGTGGTCACATTTACCATTGTATTGCATGTCATTGTGATAAGGCATTTTGTATACATACTGAGGCATTATTAGACTATTGGACATATTATTCTTCATTAACTCACTAGTATATATAGTGAATTTATCCCACATTCATCTTGGGATATGATCTCTTAGTCCCTCACTAGTATATAGAGTGAGTTTATCTCACATTCATCACGGGATATGATCTCATATTCCCTCACTAGTATATAAAGTGAGTTTATCCCACATGTGTCCCACATTCACCATGGGATATGATCTCCTATCCCTCTAACCTATATAATAGAGGTGAAGGAGGCTCAATTGTAATGTGTTTGTGTGTGGCTTGAGAGTTGTATGGATCCCATATGAATTCCATACTTGAGTGATCTCTAGCGGATGTAATTGGGAGAATTTTTAAGAATAAAAAGCCTTTTTTGTGGATGTTTCCCCGCCCAGGGGTTTTTCCACCATGTAAATTCCTTGCCTCCTCCCTTTTTTTGTTAGATCTATTTTATTGGTTTGATGCTTTCCATGGGAGTTTAGGTAGGTTAGATCTATCGTTACATGTTTATGTGTAAGGTAGCTAGAGAGGTAGGGGGGGGGGCATAGTGATAATAGTGGAGGCCATTCAATGTAAGGTGGACTAGGTCCACTATATTATTAAATAAGGCCCACTATGGTAGTTAGATGTGGTAATTAGATATAATAAATGTAAGAGGACTTCTTAGAAGGTTCTACTTCTAGAAGATTCTTCCTCTAGAATGTTCTTAGGAGGTACTATATAAAGAAGTTCAAGCAATGTAATGGGATATGAAAAGAATTATTGTATTTGGAGCGGTAGCTCAATAGGAGGATTCCCCCTCAAAGAGGCAAATGAACATGAGAGAACCCCTTCCATAATATGATCCATTATACAGTGTTGCCCTACCCTAAGGGTTTGATCCAATAAAGTTGTGGTTTTCTATATTGTTCTCTGAATATTTGTGGTATTTCTGTAGGCAAGTATTTGGTTCTTAACAATTGGTATCAGAGCAATATAGAAGAATAATATGCAAAATCTCTTTTATTACTATCAAACCCTTGAGGTAGGGCAACACCGTACAATCGATCCTATTATGGAAGGGATCCTCTCTTGTTCACTTGCCTCTTTGAGGGGACATTCTCCTATTGAACCAAATACTTACCTACAAAAATACCACAAATATTCAGAGAACAATATAGAAAACCACAATTTTATTATATCAAAGCCTTAGGGTAGGGTATCATCGTACAATGGATCTTATTGTGGAAGGGATCCTCTCCTATTCACTTGCCTTTCGAGGGGGCATCCTCC